>VNJQ01003744.1:0-11062 GCA_008042515.1 Drosophila truncata | reverse complement strand
GAAGACTAACTGCAAAGTTTCATTCAGATAGCGTTAAAACTGAGGGACTAGTTTGCGAAGAAACGGGCAGACGGACATGGGTAGATCGAATCGGCTGTTGATTCTGATCAAGAATATACATATATACTTTATACGGTCGGAGATGTCTCCTTCACTGCGTTGCAAACTTCTGACTGAAACGTTAATACCCGATTTTCTATCGAAGTTGGAGGTCTACGCCAGTGTTTATTATTTGTAGTCAAGAACATAGCACAACTGCTTCGTCCAACAAATTCTCTTATATTCTTACCCAATAAACCAAACAAAATTCTAATTTCAATAAGTTTTTTTTTAAATTGTAACTCACCATTGTTGTTTCCATTGCTGTTAATAATACCCTTATTGTGCGAAGGATAGTTGTTGTTATGCTGCGTTGGTACATTATTTATACGAATACCAGTTTGAATATGATGATGTCCGGGATAGGCAATACTAATGCCACTACGTCCGGGTTGCAGCATATTAATGCTGCCATGACCGTGGTTAGAGTTGCTAGGTGTTAAAATAATTCCACCAGAGCCCACATTGTTACCAATGTTTGGTTGTTGTATGGGAATCCGGTTAAACTGATCAGTATTGGAATTTACAGTGGTTGCTATGCCAATGCCTGTCGGATTGATTCCAGCGGGCATTAGGCCTCCAGAGCTACCCGTAGCTATGTTATTGCCATGAACCATGCCATGCCCAAGGTGGCTCTCATCATTATTAGCTGCGATATTAACACTATTACCAGAACTATCTGCTCCAGATCCTGCACCCGCAACCTCAACAGAGGATGTGTCGACTGGGCTAGTTTTATTTTTATCTTCATTTGCCGCACAACATACTTTAAAGACAACTTTCATATTATTTGTGGAGCATCTTCCGCCAATTCGACGATATAAATCATCCTTTGATGAAGTTGCTATATAGATAAAACGAAAAACGATATACATATAGAATATTATATAAGCTTTAAAATGTAAACATTATAAACGAACACTCACAAATGAAGTAATAATCATTTCCAGGTAGGAACTCCAAACCACCTGGTTGCGGTGTAAATGGCCGGAAAGTTATTGTAAAAAACATTAACTTTTGAGGTTTATCACATATAGCTATAACTCGCGGATCGGCATTCGTTATACGGCATGTTTCATATTCCACCTTCGACACATTGTAGATTATATATTTCTCCGTTTCATTTTCAAATGTTCCGGGCTCATAAACAGGGCATATAATGTGCACCTGATCGAATTCAAATGCCAAATTGCCCTTATTCACATCGATTATATGATCGGTGTTATCGATACGAAATCTGTAAATTAATAATATAAACATATTATAATAGATAAACGATAAAGATAAAAGGGGACACCTGTATTTTTCACATAGTATACATACACTAGTCGGCATATATATTTTGACATGCAAAAACATGACATTTGATCGTAGCATAGCTTAAACTGACCAAATATCGGCGCTAAAACTATTCACAAAAAAAATATGCTAGTTTTAGCTATATGTATGCCAAATTTCACTTTCTACAGACAGGAATGCATAAATATTTTGACAAGTACTTAGTAGTAAGAAAAAAATGGTAAAAGCAAACAAAAAGGAAAAATACAGCCGTTGATAACTAATTAGAAAGACGATTATGCTCGGTGCATTTTCATTGATAAAAAGAAAAAAAGATGTTTTAACCCCGAAATATGCCTAATGCATTCTAGAAATATCATTCTTTAATAAATAATACAAATTTACAAAAGAACTTTTTCTAAAAAAAAATTCATTAAAAAATCGAAAATATATATAAATTAAATAATATATTTTGTATACTAAAATACTGAACATAAAGGCATTGATAAACAAATTTCGATTTTCTCTATGACCTAAGGCTACGGTTGGAGAAACATCGATGTAAAAAAATCGTTTTTCTGTGAAAAATTATTTCTAAAACAATATTAATTTGTGAAAAAAAATCAGAAGAAACAGAAATAGGGGTCGTATTTATAAAAAAAATATTGAACAAGACTGGAAGCTAACTTCTGCTCGCCGAAGTATATAAACCCTTGCAGATTGCAATTTAACTATAAAATTAAGAACGAAATTCTGAAATAATAATAAGTAAATATGTTAAGAAACAGCGGAGTTATGGTTTTTTATGATTATTCCTAAGGCACCTATAGGGATATAGTCCATCGATTAAATTTGGTGAAAGTCTGTTCAAAATAGACAGTTATCAATTTTTTTTTAATTTTCCGATATTTTTATGGCAGCTATATGATATGGTCGTCCGATCCGGCGAGTGAGAGTATATTAAAGACTAACTGTAAAGTTATATTCAGATAGCTTTAAAGTAAGGGACTAGTTGGCGTAGAAACGGACAGACGGACATGGCTAGATCGACTCTTGTGTTAATTCTAATCAAGAATGTATATCAAACATCAACCAAACTATGTACATGAAACTAACACCAAAACTCCAAAATAATAATAAATGTCCATGTCTCAAATGATATTGAAACGTTAATGAAACGTTGATGACAGTGTACTATTGATGACATGTAGTGCTGCAGGGTAAGACAGGAATATACCTCCGTATTTAAACTCACTCCAGTGCTAACTTTGAAAGAGTGAATAGTGTTGGTGCAAAGAAAAGGCATATACAGTAGCAATCAATATAGTAACGACGAAAAGGATATTTGTTAATTTTTAATATATATATATCCTCCCGTTCTGCGAAAATAATTAATTAATATTATTACTTTTCTGACATTAAAAAGGCAGCTACTAATTTTATGGATTTTTAACTATATTTTTTCCAGAGCTGCTAAAAATGCGTACGCTCGTCACTTGTCATTTGGGGGTGATTTTACACAGCTTGAAAGGAGGTGCAACAAAGGACGACGAAAGGAACGAAGGAGATGTCGACAAGTAAATAAATATAATGCGTTCTATGCGTGCAACCGTTCAGGTTTACAGGGGTGATAGAATTTCTCAGAGAGAATGAGTAAGGAGTAGCTCTTTGGAGTTTTTTTATATTATAATTTTATCAAAACGAGATGTTAATTAAATTGAACTTAAACTTAATTAACTTTAACTTAACTTAAAACTTAAAAGCGGCTTATTCTGAAATACTATATAATGGTCTGTACATTGCTAATCCGATAACGAAAAGTTTCCATCATTAGAGGAATTTGCGATCGAAGTCAATGACTTGTTTTGGCACTTTTTAAAGGCTTATAGAACGGAAACTGCGCGTAAATGAAATCCTACTCTAATATTGACAAGAAAGGAAGCTAACTTCGGCTTGCCGAAGTAGATATACCCTTGCAGATTGCACTTGAATTATAAAATTAAAATCGAAAATCTGAAATAATAAGTGGCCAAATCTCAAATTTGATGAAAATATGGTGAGAAATAGCGACACTAAGCTTTTTTTTCCCCTGATTGTTCCTATGACAGCTATAGGATATAGTCGTCCGATATTCATGAAATTAAAACCGAAATTCTGGAATAATAATTAATATATAAAATATGTACATATATATAGAATATAAAATTTGGTGGAATTGTGTTGAAAACTGACAAATTTATAATTTCTTTTAGAAAATTTTACCGATCGTTCCTATGGCAGCTAAATGATATACTCTTCCGATCCGGCCCGTTCCCACATATGTACGAGTGAGAGTATATAGAAGACTAACTGCAAAGTTTTATTCAAATAGCTTTAAGCTTGAGGAACAAGTTTGGGTAAAAACAGACAGACGGACAGACCGACAGGCGGGCATGGCTAGATCGACTCGGCTGTTGATGCTGATCAAGAATATATATACTTTATAGGGTCGGAGATGTCTCCTTCACTGCGTTGCAAACTTCTGACTGAAACTATAATACCCTGCAAGGGTATAAAAATGAGTCCCGAATGTGGGATCTTAGGTTTATAGTTATATGCTTTTTTTAGGACTTTAGTTAGATTAAAATTATAATTTCTATACTCACATGCTGTTTCATGTATTCCCTATAATTTCTATACTCACATGCTGTTTGATGTATTCCAATGCATGTAAAAGGTTTTGGCGCAACTGGACATAGTTGATAGTAATACCGTTTCCATACAAATCAAAGCAAACAGAGTTACAAGGGATGTGGTCCCCAAAGTGGGTAATGGGATAATCATTTCTTTACATCGCACAACGGATAATGATGAACGTTTTCGATCTCTATTTCTGCTATTGCGTGGGTATAATTTTTCTGTGGCAGGAAAGCTTTGCGACGTTTTCAGTAGTTTCGATTTCTCAGATTTGCTTTTATTATTTGAATTCTGTGACTGTGGAAACTTGCTTTTACTAATCGATTTTCTATGCATAGCTGGTTGCTGTTGTTGGTTGTTCATCGTTTGATTTCGATTACGGTTTGTTGACATCCTATAAATAGTCGACTCTTTCTTCTGGCATTTATCTTGGTTATCAATAGGTATCGAGGTTATCGAGATTTTTGGATCATCGTGGTGCAACATGTTGACGATTCTTCTTGTTTCAGTTTCTTAGTCTTTTGCCCTTCGAGCATTTGTTAATTATTTTTGTTAATTCTCTTAAATATTTAAGACAGTTTCATACAACTAACTATAAGTTTTATTTTTCGTTTAATCCCATGCGAACACGTATCCTTGTTTCATATCTGGGAAAATAAAAATTAAATTAATATATAATTAATCTATATATACAAATTAATAATTATAAACAACATAAACAACTTCTTTTAAAATGATTTATTTATAAACTTATAAACGTTTTTTTTTTTTTTTAATTTTGGTAATTATTGTTATTGTACATATGTATGTATATGGCGTGCACTGTCTGAACAAGCCCATTCTATTAAATTTGTCATACCTTCACAATACGAATTTAAATTGCATTATGTATATTATTTTATTTTTTTTTTGGTTTAATTACTGATTTTTTTCGTTGTTTGCTATTAAAAGAAGATAATAGAATGATGTACGAGGCATGTATGTATACACTAAATGAGAGGACGGTTTTCCTGTATACATACACAAGATACGACGAGTCTTGGCTGGCGAAAAATAAGTTCTTTTCTATTATCGGGGAAACCAATTTCATATTGTTATTCTTAAGACACATTTAAATAGTTCCATCAAAGGGGTCTTTCGACATTGTTTATACATAAAAAACACAAACACAAAACTTCAGTTCTCTTTTTATGTATACTTTCAAATACACAATTTTCACACACTTGCCATTCAACATTGCAGATCCCGAAAATTTGTGTCTCTGTTGAGATTAATTCGAAAACAATTCATTTTGACCGTCATGTTTGTAATATTGCAATAATACAAATAAACATATGTATATAAACATATATTATTTTCTATGAACTATTAATAAAGCAAAAGTGTAAAAAATTTGACAGACGAAAGTGTGACCGTAGCGAGTCAATAAATAAATACAATTTCGTATATGCATGTCAAATATAGTGTCGATAATGAAACAGTGGGAACAAGTATATTTCAGATTTAAGTAATAATTTGAAAAAGATGAAGAAACTGCAAGAGAGAGAAAGAAAGGAAAAGAGCGAGACGCAATTTGTCGAGAACAGCCTATTTTATTAGATTTTTTATTATTTTTCCTATCCCGCTTGGGAGATCCTAAATAAATCCTACCGCCATGCACTATTCTAGTATTTTGAGCTCGAGAGCCCGCTCACGAAACGCCGTTCTGAACTATTTTCCTCTCGCTCTTTCTCTCACTGCTTTAAGGTGGGCAGAACTGGATGCTCAAGCAAAAAATGGGCAGCACTGGAAGCTTCATTCTTATTTTACACGTAGAGATTAGAGATGGAAGAAGATCAATAGTTCGCCGGTAAAATCGATGTTATTGATGTTTTCAAAACATTTCGTATGTCTAGCCCTACATTCCCATAGAAAATTATAAGTAGAACTTCAATGCTTTTTTTATTCACTTGCACTTATTCGCTATTAAAAATTCATTTTGGTGAAACGCTTAAAAATATTAATGCGCAATAATTTGAGGAATTTTAAAAAAAGTGTTTCTTATAAACAAATTTATTTGCAGTGTGAATCATAACTGTCCCTAGAATTATCCGATAATCGAAAAATATATTGCATTGCGCTACTGCAGAACACGCTACTTTTTCGAATCCGAAGCCGTAATGCAAAAGGGATACGAAACAATGCAAATAGAAGGATTGAATTAAAACAAGAAATTGCACGTGAACGGCGACGCGCGTTTCGATACGAATCCGAAGCCGTAATGCAAAAGGGATACGAAACAATGCAAATAGAAGGACTGAATAAAAACAAGAAATTGCACGTGAACGGCGACGCGCGTTTCGATACGATTGCAGCAATGACTTTAGCATGCATTCTAGCGTTTGGGTTAAGCATAGATGTAATTCCAAACATTATGTTGTTGCACTATGACAGTGATCGATAGCCGCAGGCGAAACAAATATCTCCTGGAATGCGCATTGAAAGGAGGTTGGCAAGGCCAAAAAAAGGGTAAGAGGGAAAGCCAAGGCGCCATTCCGTTCCGAAGGGGACAGATAGCTTTAATAAAGAAAAAATTATACGGGTTTCAAAGGGCAAAACAATTCCCATTCCGGGATAACCATCTCGGACCAGGGATAACCTTCTCTGTCCCAATCTGGTCCAAAAAAACCGCCCAACATAAGGAGGGATCGACCGCTCGAAAATTATCAGATTTGGCCATTTAATTTATTTAACTGATTTATTTAATATATATATTTAACTTATTTAATTTATTTATTTATTTATCCAAATTATTTATTTATTTAATTGTTATTTATTTATATGTGTCAGTGCCAATTATTTAAAAAATGTCTGTTCGGTTTGTCTGTGCATAAATATTTGTATTTATTTATTTATTTATTACCTCGGCCTAATTTAGCCGGCAAAATGCACAAAGATTAAGGGGGAAGGATGATGACCGGATGAGTCGGTAACCAGGATGAAGCCGGAATGACCGCGTGCCAAGGGGAATCCGGCGATATGATGCGGATTCCAGGAAGGGAGGGTGCGTAAGAGGGGTGATAACAGCCATGCCCCGAGCCTACATGTGGAAGAAAGGGGGGATCGTTAATTGTACAGTTGATATTGTGACAGTTTCGATGTTGTTTACCTTTTTTTTTGTTGTTTGTTGATTTCAGATCAGCTGGGATTATGGTGCGACCTGTGGGCAGACGGGGAAAAATCCCTCCTGAGGTGACTGCCTAGCCGGCTTTGCCCCATCCGAAAACAGCAGGTCGTAATAATGTCGAACTACCAAAATAACGAATGGTTGAGTGAGTGAGCAATTTCAGAGGCTAAAAATAGAGATGGAAATGGTCAAATATGATCAAAAATTTCAGAATAATATGATTGGTACAATGCCTTAATTCAAATCTATTGACTCAGCACAAATTAAGATGAAGCCACCAACTATCCAATTATATGATACTGAGAGGAAAATACAAAAGTGAGGAATGTCTGAGAGCACACCGGTAATCCCAACTGATATGGTATTTAATTAAGAGAAATTATTAAAAAATAATTTTAAGAGGTAAATGTTAATGGTTGATGTTTTTTTTATTTTTATTATGTTACATAATGTTTAAATTGTTACATACAATTGGATATTATTTTCTATACTAGAAAATTATTTATTATTATTATTATATTTTTGTTTATATGACAAATATAATATAATATATAATATAACCGGCTCAGCTAGACAAAATTTTACTAAATAAAGACAATATTATAAAAAGACAGGGTATTATAATTTCAGTCACAAGTGAAGGAGACATCTTCGACCCTATAAATTATATATATGCTTGAACAGCATCAACAGCCGAGTGGATCTAGCTATGTTCGTCCGTCTGTCCGTTTGTCTGTCCGTCCATCTGTCCGTCCGTCCGTCTGTCAGATTATACGCAAACTAGTCCCTCAGTTTTAAAGCTATCTGATTGAAACTTTGCAGGTAGTCTTCTTGTTGTAAAAAGGCCTTCTCCAGTATTCCCATCAATAAATAACTCGTATGTTTGTTTAAGTTTATAATTCAAAGTTTATCATTTTAACAAATCTGTTTAGCTTCTTTTGCACAACTTGTCCGTTCTAATGCCAAAAGTCAAGAGAGAGAAAAAGAGATCAAGCCACTTTAAGTGTGACCAGCTTATCGTTGTTTAACAATCTTTTGCATACATAAAAATACGAAGACGGTATTTTTCCACACACCTCCTCAAAAGATATGTTGAACAATAAAAAAAATAAATTAGTTTTACAATAATATTCTTATTTGGACAGTTGTGTATTCTGGGAACAATAATAATGATCCATATTCATCTAGAAATATTTTTGTTAAAATCAAATCAAACTAGTTCTAGGATTAAGGGAAACCCAGTAAAACCTTAATCGAATCATTGGTTAATACAAAATAAATCAAATTTCATTTTGACAACTTAAATGTTTAGTTAATAAATATACAAAAATTAATAATTTTTGGTTAAATTAAATTATCAGTTCATCTGTTTCTTTAAGTTATAAATTAAATATTCTTTCAATAGTTTCCAATTTTTGTTTGGTAGTTTTAATTTTTGAGACCCATCTCGTGTCCTAGTGTCAGGAACCTTGCAGCGGGCAACGGCTTGGTCAGGACATCAGCAACCTAGTGTTCTGTGGGAATATATTCTAAGATAAGTAATTTATTTTCAACTTGCTCTCTTGAGAAATGGTCCTTTATATCAATGTGTTTGGATCGTTTGTGGCATGTAGGATTATTTGCTATGCTTATGCAACCTTGGTTATCTTCTAATATTGGTTTACTTAATTCAAATTTTATACTAGATACTAACGATTTTAACCATACAGCTTCCCTTACTGCTTCAAATAAAGCCATATATTTCGCTTCAGTCGAAGAAGCAGCCACTGAATTTTGCTTCTTCGTATTCCAACAGATTACATTAGAGTCAAAAATTAAATATAAAACCTGTTGTACTCTTTCTATCAGATTCACTTCCTGCCCAGTCAGAGTCAACATACCCAATAATTGTGTCGTTAAACTTTTCATTCTTAATAAAAGTTAATTTTAGATCAACAGTACCCTTCACATATCTCAAAACTCTTTTTAAACTTTGCCATAATTCTGAATTGTTTTTGTTTGTATATCTACTAAGTATGCTTATTGCTGTACTTAGATCATTAGATACATAACATTAGATATGGTCTAGTAAATAGATACATCTATCCACTGCAGAATTAATAAAACCCATGCTCTTTAATACGTTTTCAAATGTCTCGAACCAACATCGTGCCGCTTGTTTCAACCCATAAATAGACTTGTTCAATTAACAGACTTTACCATCCTCATATGGCAAGCCCTCCGGAATCTTCATAAAGATTTCCTCTTTCAAAATACCATTTAGGAATGCCGTCTTAACATCCATATGGTGAACTTTTAAATTGAATTGGTTTGCTATGGATAAAATAAAACGAAAGCTAGATATTCTTGCAACTGGAGCGAAAGTCTCATCATAATCTAAAAGATACTCTTGAGTGAATCCCCGAGCTACTAATCTGGCCTTATATTTGATTTGATCGCCATGCTCATTACTTTTTATAGAAAACACCCACTTGCAATCAATAATATTTTTATCTTGAGGCTGTTCAACTAAAGTCCAAGTTTTATTATAAAAATGCGAATCTAATTTTTCTTTTACTGCTTCTTCCCATTTAGTTCTGTCTGTTCTATTTTTAATATCATTGTAGTTACTTGGGATATCATCACAAAAAGCGTGAGCATTCAGTAAGCAATTGTCTAAGAACCGATAAGACCTTTTCGGCCTGTCCTTTAATCTTTCACTTCTTCTGACTTCAATTTCATCTACTTTTAATTGCATACTAGCACTAACCATCCAACATATAGACTACTCATTTCATACAACGAAAATGGACACAAAAAAATGAGACCGACTGCAATATGCCATGTTCCTATCTCAGTAGATGAATTTTTATTCATTAGATTACATACATATATGCAAAACCTTTCACTGCTGCCGCTGATTTGAATTTGTAAACAAATATGAAATGTATGCTGAAACATTAAGAAATATATTATATCATAAAATTCTTATTCTTATCATTAACCCAATAGTGAATATGCCCATATTGTTAGGGTACCTAGTATCAAAAGTAGCAAAAGACCAAATATTATTGCTGGACCGAAATGAAATGGTCGCACACATGCACCCGTGTATGTGAATGCATGAACACGCATACATATAAAGAATTCAAGCACAGAAGAACCTTCCCTGCAGTACCATTCATCAACAATTCATCAACAATTCATCAACACCCGAAGGATGTTGTTGATGAATCATCGATGAACTGCCATACAATTTGTTGATGAATTTAACATGGGCATGTCCTAGGCTGTCATCAACAACAATTCATCAACAATTCATCGACAATTCATCAACAAATTCATCAACAGTTCATCAACAATTCATCAACAACAATTCATCAACAATTCATCGACAATTCATCAACAAATTCATCAACAATTCATCAACAATTCATCAACAACATTTAGGTCGAAATTTTAGGTCGAAATTTTTTTTGGTTCAGTTTTTATTATTTTTATTTTTACTTTATACATACTAATACTTAAAAAATAACATTAAATATTTATATATTAGGTTGACTCGTCGAAACATCCTAAAACCTGTTGAATTCTAAGTCTTGGTTTCTTCATTGCCGCGTCCAAGTTGTTCGCACATTTGAGGGTGGAGGTTCTTCAGGGAACTTGCATAAATTTGTGATCTGTAAATTAAATGCATACATACATATGTTAGAATCACATTGAAAATTGAATAATTTGCACATATATAAATACATACCAGTTTTAATTAAAAAGAAACTCCGTAAAACTAAGGAGTTCAGCATTCAAATCGTCTTTATTGAAGTCGTATCTATGCTTTCTGCAAAGGAAATTATTAGTTGAGTA
>VNJQ01003743.1:0-122925 GCA_008042515.1 Drosophila truncata | reverse complement strand
TACTTTTATTCAAATTTTAGAGATGTTAAAATTGAGTTTAACGGCTCAAATGTTAAAAATGTATTTCTTTCGATAAAATATCGATATTTACTTATATCGAGTATTTTCGTACTCCTAATATAGATAAAATTGAACGACTGTACAACGACTTAACCCTGGTAGAGTGGGAAAATGTCGATGATACTGTTAAGTTCTGGGCTGAAGTTCTTAAATATCGGGATTCTGGCGGAAACTGCCGTTTTCAGGAATTGGCTTCAGTTGCTCTGCAAATGCAGTCCCTACCTTGGTCGAATGCCGACGTCGAGCGGGTGTTCAGCCAAGTCAATTTAATAAAAACGAAAATTCGAAATAGCATGAGCGTTGAAACGTTAAATGCTATACTGAGTATAAGGTCCATATTTTAATTTATTTGTACCTTCAAATTATAAATTAATTTACTTAAAATTTTAGGTACGGGCTGCGTCGACACAATATGTGCTGTTTTAACTATAATGTACCACCCAGCTGCCTATCTACAATTGAAGACAAGAAATTTTATCCAACTGATGATGATGATAATATTGACGACATCTTAAATATAATATAGATCTTAATTTTTGTACATTATTGTTTTTTTTTTTTTTGTTTTCTTTGTAATGATATCCGTTAGAGAATTACCCATATATTTTATGTTAAGTGGAACTGAGGGTTTATTAGTGAATAACATGCAGTACATTGCCTTATAAAAATCAGTTTTTTTCCTAACTTTTTTTCTCTGGTATTCCGCTTTTTTTAGCTTTTTTTTTTCGTTGATCCAGCTTTTTTTGCTCAGAAAAAAATGACACCACTGATGCCGCTTTGCGTGTGGCATGCAATAAATGCCAAGGAAGTTCGGTTCGCCGGTTGGTCGGTCGGTCACGTAACCCGTCCCACTGTGCAGCGTCCAAATTAATTCGCCGCTCATAATCACACACACACGGACGGCGAGTGACGCGCATGCCAGCACATGAGAAAGCACACAGGCGCACATTTGCTCAAGTGTGGGTGAACGAACATTTCACCTCGCGAGTCGCGACCTGCTGACTGCTGCTTCTCTTCGCCGCTGTATTCGCCGCACACTCTCTTTTTCTCTCGCCATTGCTATCTCACTATTTTCGCTGCAACTTCAAGACGTTTCCTCATTTTCTATTTTCATGCTTATCTCAATTTGGTTTACCTCATTTTATTTCACTTAGGTTAAGCTTTATAATGGAAGTTTCTTTAACTTTGCCTTTGTTCATTTCTTTTATATTTATTTTTTATTTATTCCAAGTCGTAAGTTCGCCGAATATCTGTGCTCTAAATTTTCGCCGCAAGAACCAAAGCGGTTTGTCGTTTCGCCCCAATTTCTAGGGCACTCTTCATATGCTTATACTTACTCTTTTTGTTTTAAGTACTCTCTCTTTACTTACGCTAAAGTTTTGCTTAAAGTTATAAGAGAATGAAGTGCTCGTTCTTTGTCAGCTTTTCTTATATTTAATTTAATTATTTATATTTACTATTAGCTTTGTTTCTATTTCTGCTCCTTCATTATTCCTTTTCTGTGTTCTCTTGAATTACTTGGGTCTCTCAAAGTTTTCGCTTTCTCGCTCTCTCGCTCTCCTCTCTTTTGAATTCGCCGCATTTGCTGCTGCTGCATACATCTCAACGTGTGTGTGTTTGTGCTGTTATTTTTTGTTTTATTCATTTTTTTTTTCGCCCGGATTCCGCAGCGAAAAAGGCAAATTTTTAGTAGCACGAAATTCATGGCGAGAAGAACGCTGAAATAAAAAAGCGCGCGGCACAAATTAAAGTTTCGCACAAAGAAAAAAAAACATAAGAAAAAAACAACGAAACACATAAAAACAGACTGTGAACTGAAACGAGCAGAAGAAAAACTTTAAATTTGCCGCCACTCTGCCGCTGTCCGCGTCTCTGCCTGCTGCGTCGCTGCGTCCCCCGCTGCGCGCTGCCGCTGCGAAATTTTAGTTCGAATCGAGATTCGCCCGCTGCGAGTTCAGTTCTCTCTCCACGCTCGCCACGCTCTCCACTCTCCACGCTCCGTTCTCCACTCTCCGCTTTGCATTTTTACTTGCCAATAAAAAAAAATACAAGAAAATTGTTAAAAAACAAAAACGGAAATTAAACTGAAATTAAGCCAAGAAACTGAAAAGGAATATTAAGCAAAAAGGAATTAAAGCAACCTCTTGTTTTTTAAGTGGTGTCTCTGTGCCTGTGTGTGTGTGTGTGTGTGTGTATAAGTTGCTGCTGCGCTGCAAACGATAGCGACAGCGCGGCGACTGCGACGCCAACACCGCTGCAGCTGTCAGAAGTTTGACGAAGAAAACGCGAAAGAGAAATAAAAAGAAGGTCAACAGTTGAGAGAACTCCAGTTCGGAGTTCCCACTCCCACTCACCCCTCGCCCACACCCCCCTTTTCCTGACTCCCACACACTCGCGCTCTCTCTGTTTTTTTTTGGCCGCCCACCCGTGCTGACGCCAACTGCGACTGCAACAGTGACTGCGACTGCGACCGCGGCAGCGACAGCGACCGCGACAGTGGCGTCGCCGCTGCCCAGCGTATTTCTATTCTTTCGCTTCTACTGCTGGCTGCTCAAGACATCGAGCATGTTGATCAACCGCGGCTCCCTGCTCGAAGGTAACACGAAAAACAAGAAGAAAACTCTCACTTTTCTTGAAGAAAAAATGGGGAAAACACACGTAACATAAACCAGAAAAAATTCTGATGAAAAATAACAATTTAATTGTAGAAAATTAGATTCAGAAAGAAATTTAAAAAAAGGAAATTAACTACATTTACCAAAATTATAAAAACAAACCTAATAAAATATTAATAAAAATATTCGTTTTGAAGCCTCCAAAATGACACGCAATTTATTAAACAAAATACAAAATACTAGGAAAAAATATAAATTTAAATAAGAAAAAGATTTCTTCATTTAATGCCAACAATAATTTTATTATTATTATTATTTATTATTTATTATTACTATTATAAATAAATATTATTGATATTGATATTGATAAATACGAAGAAAATCAACATTTTGAAATCAACATTATTATTCTAAAGATTTATCTCAACTTTATTACTTATTTTACTATCAAAAAATACTCAAAAGTTACTCGAAATATATTCTTTATATATTAAACAAATATCTTTTAATTGCAGAATATTCCTAACATTTAATGTTAATATTATTCTCCATTATTCGGCTAGAAAGCAATTAAAAATAATTTTTGACTTGAAAAATTCAAATAGAATGTTTTTATAAAAATAGTTTTGAAAATATTATGTGAATCAATTTAAATATATATCAATTTAAATGTATATAAATATTTGTTTAAATTTGGCTACAATAAATCATAGTTTTTCATAAAATAACCAACAACAAAAATACCAAATTTTGCTTTTATTTCCGCAATTTTCATTTCTGCTTCTTTTCTCCACCTGTCACGAAAATTGGATTGTAAAGAACAGAAATATCAGAAGCAAGCGAGCGACACATTTGGATATCTAAAAATATCGAATAGAGCCCAACATATAACTAATATTTATTAATAATTTAACACAAAAATGGATCATAATCCAATTTGCACGCTCGGCGAAGGAGACGCACAAAAGCGAATCGGATAAAAAATGTGAAAATGGCAAAATGGGAAATTAATAAGTGAATTAAAGAGTGGAAAAATGTAGTAGGGGAGGGGGAGAAAATGTTAAAATATTATATTAAAATACAACTGTATTTAAATAGATTTTTAATAGAAATTACTACAACATTTTTAAAGAAATTTAACAAAAGAATAATAGTTACTTAATATTATTTTATTCCATGTTTTTTGCTGATAACTTTTTTGAGGTAAAACCAATCGGTTTCATTGTTTATTAAAAATTATAACGAATCTTAAGTTATAATAAAAATGCTATCCGAAAATTTAACCCGAAAACTTAAAAGATTCTATTTAATGTCAAGAAATCAATCAATGAATCATCATTAACAATTTGATCAAGGTGGAAGCCATCATTTCGTTTGCTTGACTTGGCATTGCAATTTGCAAATTAAATGAAATCAAAATGTTTGCATTATATTAAATTTTCATTGGGTTTTCCCTTCGCGGCACCTGGAATGCACTTCCAGTTGTCTCGTGTCATTCGTCAGTAGTCGCTCGAAGCCACCTTGAGATTTTCCCCCGCCATTATTTGATTTCCCCACCCTTTTTTTTTCACCACAATTTATTACACGTAGCAGAAGCATTTTCTTGCAACTTTTATACGTTTATGCGGTATAACCATTACAATCTTGACAATATTGAAAATATGTATTAACTTCAGAAACAACATATTTTGTAGAGTTCAAAAATGAATCACTAAGAAAATAAATAATTTATTTACTAGTGCCAAAAGATTACCCATCAAAGTTTGTTAAAAACAAAACTGAGATTTTTTGAAATGCAAAAACTCTTCCTAATGAGGTAACATAAAAGTAACGATGGCACCATTGACTTCAAAAAAATACCACATAAATAAAGGATGGTAAATAATGGACACACAGAACTAATTTATAGATTTCCAGCCATATTTGGTAAAAAAACAAAAGCTTAACTCTTTGATTTGCAAAAAACACTTCCTAATGAGGTAACATAAAAGTGAGGACTGCAACATTGACTCTAAAAATTGCTCATACCCAATTGTTATAATACTACAAAAAGGGAATTACAATTTTATGGGAGGCTTAAATTTATGAATTCGAGAATTTTTGTACCTTTTTGAGATTTTGTATACTCCCTTAGTAATAAAGTTCTCAGTTTATTGATTTTTTGTATATTATATTTTCTTATTCACTGTATAAATATCATTTTGTACAAATATATTAAAAAATGTCTATTAATTATTAGTTTTATTATCTCTATTATTAGTAAGCTGATCTTCTTTGCCTTGCCTACACACATGGTTGAAATCGTCACTACGTGAATATTTAAGATATTCAAATATTTGAAACTTATCGCGATTTTTAATATTTTACTAATTACCTTTTTTATATTGATATTAAATAATATATATTTCGCAAAAGAATATATTGTTTAATTTTTATTGAAAAATATAATTATATTCCCCTTTGTTGCTGGGTTCTTAAAATTTTATTTATAATTCTCGATTTATGTGAATTAAATCAGTATATGTTTTTATATTTATCTTAAATATAAAATAAGCTTGAATTATGAATTTTATTTATGTTTTCTTATACATTCATATTTAAAATAAACATAAATCGTGAATTTTTCGGCATAAACATCGTAATTGATTCATTTACCCGCTCTCTTGCGCATTTTCACATTATTATATTATTTTTTTGTTTTTGTTTTCTTTCGATTATTTGTGGTGCGTTGACGGCGCTGTTAGCATCGCTGCCTTGCCTTGGCAGCGCTGCGTCATCGACGTCACTGCGGCGTAAACAAGATAATGACCCACATAGAGATGCCCAGGGGGGGAGGTGGGAGGCGGCGGGAGGTTATGGTGCGCATACCAAAGCAAATGCAGCAGCGGCGGCGGCGGCGATCTTCGATGTTTTTGCAGTTGCTTTTTGTTTGTGCCTGCTGTTGTTGTTGTTGTTGTTGTTGTTGCTTTGCTGTTGTCTCTCTCTGCTTCCCTCATAAATATTTATGTAATTCGCGTATGCAATTAAATGTTGCTATTTTTATTTATAATTTATAATGCTCTGCTTCTTTGTTTTTATTTATTTATTTTTGTCTTGTTTCGCGATCGGCGACCCCCAAATGCGTTTTTCGGTTTTGCTTGCACTTTTGGCTCTGATCCAAATCCACACAATCCATAATTTATCAATGTTGTTTGTAATTGACGAAAAACAGAAGACTGAGTAAAATACAATTAAGAAATTAAATATATACAAAAAATAATACGATACGAAATTCCTTACGAGCGACAGAAATAAGATCGAGCAAGGGCACAGACCTCTAGCACCATCTTATATTTAATCTTTTGAAATTTCTATTCAAATTAATTGTATTTGTATGTAGAATTGTATTGGGAGTAGAACTAAACATCGATGTTTTCGAATATCTTTCGATATTAAAAAAAATTACATTAATGTATCGATAACACAAGTCGACAAAAATTGACCTTTTTGTATTATTATTGCTCGTATTCGTAACTCAAATGTAACAATTTCGAGGAAATCGCGTTCAAAATACCAAAAATTGACTATTTTGGCACTTTTCAAACGCTAATAAAACAGAACCCGCACGTATACCAAAGTTGGTATACGAAATTGGGCTTGAATGAAAGCCTAATCTTTCTCCTTTAAAATTTAAGATGAATCCGGAATGTGGGACGTAAGGTTCAGCAGCTATATCGCTTTTTCTGAACTGCTTTTTGACCCTTTGTAGTCCTGGAAATCAAATATACTTATTGTCTGGGCTATAGGTTGGGAACTTGGATGTAACGTATTACCTTATGTACTTAATTATGTATTAAAGGATACCGATTGTCAACTCAGTTTCGTAAAGCTCGAGAAAACTAAGACTAGTTCGACTTGAAGTCAAAATAATCTCACCTTTAGTGAGTTTTATTTTACTAGTTTCCCTTCTCTATTTAATCCCTTTTAAAATTTGCATTTAAAGTTAAGATTTACCCATTTTGCATATCGATAAAAGTGGTTATTTCTATTGTAATCGATATTTTTGATTACTTGAATACATCTTAAATTAACCGTTCAAGTTTAGCTGATAAATCACAATCACAAATAATAATCACTTAGATTTCTACGTCAAAATTATCTTCAAAATCTGTAGTCGTAACACTCGCCTTACAAATATCTTATATACCGGCGCTCCTCATTGTCCCCCACCAACCAATAAGGTCAATAGACAGTTACAGCAAGTCATAGAGATATTTGCAAAAGAATATAATAAGGAAAGATGGGTCCTCCGGACCGCGATATCAAGGTCAAGAGCGGCGTCCACCGTACCTCGTTTAAGAATAACGTACCTAACATGATGAAGGCCACCACCTCCACCCCCGCCCAGGTTGGTTCGGGTAACAAAGGGGCGGTCGCCAATCGTACCTCGATCAAGGGCACCGCCCCCAGTGGGTCGAATATCAAGGGCGGCGCGCCCACCGGTGCCAACTCATTAGGCAAGGGCAACACATTACCACAGGGCTCCATTAATCGGACGGACAGTTTTATGGATCATCAGTTTTTGCACACCCTAATGAGTAGTAATATAACTTACTTTAATGATATAACTTAATATAACTTTTTAATAATCGTTAATTTTCTCTTCTTTTTTTCCAGGTAAGTTGACAATTATTTTTACCATCATCCACGTAAATGGGTAGAGTTGTGTAAGCCTCGAGTAAAAGCGGGTAAGCGAAAGTCTTGGCATAAAATGCATTCCGGGGATTTTTAGTGGTGCAAAAGTTGGTTCTGGGCGTTATCAAATTTTGCGAAGGGATGTAAACATTTTAGTGTATATTTTCAGTCAGAAAAACTTGTCTTAAAGCCATATTATCCTAGATCCTGTGGGGATCCAGGCCTTTATAGAAGGCATGATAGCCTTAAGACTCTTGCCTTTGCATACTTTCGGGCGGCGCCCGTTAATCAAACGGTACTTTTTTTTACCTCTTGGCTGCATTTTTGGGGGGCTTTTGGCATTAACGGTGCCACGCAAGGCCTTTGCCACCCACTCTCTCTCTCTCCCTCTCTCTTTCTCTCTCTTTCAATCTCTTTCTATTCGCTTGCTTGCTATTTGTATGTTGATTCATCGGCGCTCTCCTCTCTCTCTTCCACTCTCTTGTGTTGTCTCCGTCTCGGTTACCTAATTTTTGCATAAGCCGACACACGAGATTCCGGTGCAGCGCACACACTCGCACTGACACTAGCACATACACATACAGATACACAGGTGTGATAAACACACGCATCGCATGCAAATGAGCTTTTCGATGACTAGAAATTCTTTTGCGCGCGCGCTCTCTCTTTTCAGTTACTCTCTCTCTCGCTCTCTCTCTCTCTCTTAGGCACTTCTTTGCCGCTCTCTTTCCATGTGGCGATCAATTTTGCGGTTGTTCGCAACGTTCAATGCTCCGATACTTTTACAGCAGCGCTCACCAAACTAGGGTCGAGCAAAAGAAAATATCTGTAAAATCAATATAGATATAAAATAAAAACTTTTTTGTTTTAAGAGTTAATCAAGAAAGAAAAAGATATTTTATTTCATTAACTTTTAAAAACATATAGGGAAAAACATAATATTGTATTATTGTCTTGACCGGTGCTGTAGATGGCGGCGCCGCAGCTGCTGCGCTGCCAGCGTCGCTGGCGATAGCGGTGTGAATGTGATGTGGATGGCGATGTTTTGACTCGCTCACTCGCGTTGAATCCATCGAACAGGCGCGTCGTACTCTTCCCTCGTTCCATCCCGTTCCATTCGGATGTTCCCCGAGCGATTTCGCGTCCCGCTGGCTCTATTTACTTGTTGTTGTTGTGCTTTTATCAGCAAGCAAGCAAGAAAATAAATATAAAAATAAAAATACAAATAAAAACAAAAGGCGAAACAAAAGTGAAACAAATTCGTGACGCTACCGATTATTTCTTCTTTTTTATTTTGTGTGTCAACCGTGTGTTTAGTGCAGTGTAATGTGTCCCCAAAAAATCGAAAATCGAAATCAATATGCATTGAAATCCAATTAGTTGGCCCATTGTTGTTTTTGCTGCTGCCTTTTCAGTTGACACCGTTACACCGTTAAAGGCACAGATACAGAGAGAAGTGGGAAAGATAGAAAAGTGAAGCTTCAAATGAATGAATCTGATGTCTAATTGGAGTTCATTTCGGGGAATTGTGAAATTTTGCAACTTTAACTTCACGGATAACACTCAATACACGCGCGCGCTCACACGCACGCACACATTTGCGTAACGCCAAGCTTGTTATGTATATTTATGTTTGTATTTATAGTTCGGGGAATTATTTTTAGCAGCAGAGAAGAGAATTTTCTAGAAAGCTTATTTTTTTTAAAGCCATTTTTCGTCGGCTCTTTTTTAAAACACTTGTCATACGCGCGGGCGCGCACACACACGTAGACAATGATGCAGCTTCACTACCAAACGAACACGAACACGAAGACGAAGAAGAAGAAGTGGCTAAAAATTCATCAATGGAAAAGTTTTTGCAATCTCCCCATCTCGCTCTTATGGTGCCCTCGCGGCCTCCCCCTTTCCCTCCTGCAAGGCACACAACAAGTGGCGAAGCGAAGCGGCGACGGCGGCAGCGGCGGCGTCGGCGTCGTCTTCAAACCAGTTTTTTCTTTTTGTGTATCGTTGTTGTTACTGTTTCTGCTCTACACTTACAAAAAAAAAAAAAACTAAAAGGGAGAAATGTAGTTTTAACTGGAAATTAATAATTATTTTCCGATTTTTTATCGAATATTTTTGGAAAAAAATTAAAGATTTATTTATGGTTAGATGAAAATTGTTTATTTGTTGGAGATTGGAGAAAATATACAAGGATACTCCGAATTAGTACTTGGGAATTACAATGACATTCTGTGCATACATAAATGTAAGATCTCTTGTGTAAACTTGAAATGTTTATATCTTCGTTCCGAGACTCCCCTTTTATACCCTTGCAGTGTATTATAGATTCAGTCAGAAGTTTGCAACGCAGTGAAGGAGACATCTCCTACCCTATAAAGAATATATTCTTGATCAGCATCAGCCATGTCCGTCTGTCCGTCTGTCCGTCCGTCGGTCTGTCCGTCTGTCCGTTTCTACGCAAACTAGTCCCTCAGCTTTAAAGCCATCTGAATGAAACTTTGCAGTTAGTCTCCTATATACTCTCACTCGTACATATGTCGGAACGGGCCGGATCGGACGACTATACCCTATAGCTGTCATAGGAACAATCAGGAAAATAATAGAAAACATCCTAACTCCGCTGTTTCTCAACATCTTTTGAGAGGCGGCTTTATATTATTATTTCAGAATTTCGATTTCGATAAAATGTAAAATGTATCTTTTATTATTTATATGGAAGAAAGTCATTGTTTTCAGTGTAGTTAGTTACTGTTGTTGCTGCGTTGCGTCTGCGCGCTAATTGCTGTTGGTGGCTCTCTCTCTCTCTCTTTCTGTCTGCCCCCTGTCCCTGTGTCCGCCCCCTTCCACTGATCAACATTTGCTTTTATGGGCAAAAGTTCTTCAATGAGCATTGGCGGTGGTGGTGGGGAGGGGGCTTTGGGGGGAGTGTCTGTGGTGTTCGGTTCGAGTTGGCTGCAGCAGTACGTGCATGCAATTCCTTATTGGCGACAATGTTGAAATATGCGCCTGCTCTGGCTGCTCCAACCAACGTCAGCGAGAGAGAACTGCATCGGTCAAGAAAATAGATACTCAGCTAAGAGTATCTCATTAGCGATAGAGCACTGAAAGCCTTGGCTTTCTGTAAAAAGATACAACTTGGATTCACCGGCCTTAGCAACGAAATAAGTTGATTTTTTTATAGGAAAATCTGTCAAATACATGCTAATTAATTGTGTATTTATTTAGCATGGGTAATTTCCGTAAATAAATGTCATAGCGTTTCTTTTCTTCTTCTCAAATCCATTTGACAGGGATTTTAACACATACATTTCCCCTCGGAAGTAAATTTGATAACATTTTCGAATTTCCCTTAAAAGAATTGCCATTTAACATAAGAGAATTTCCCGTTAATATAAAATAATTTCCTTTGTTGATTAAGGTTTTATTTTTTGTGATTTTGGTTCCCAAAAAAGTTCTGCTAGTCGTAAACGTCTGCTAAGGTAGGATCTGAATCCGATAGTCCAAAAAAGGTGGAAAGTTTCCGTGCGATTTCGCTCAAAATTAACGGAGACTTAACAAAGCCTTTACAGAGACTTAACAGAGCCTCAACAGAGACTTAACCAAGCCTTAACAGAGACTTAACGAGCCTCAACAGAGTCTTAACAGAGGAAATACGAATTTTCGGAGGTGGAAATTAGAACAGGTCTGGGAAATTCGAATCCGAGTAGATTTGTCGGAAGTGGAAATTGGAACACGCTTGATATTCTCACTCTTTATGTTATAATATATTATTATAGATAATTATTTCAGGCTTTAATTAATGTTACCTAAGCTGGAGGATATACTTCATAGATAGATTTAACTAGATAGACAGATTTAAACGATAGACTGATCGATAGATCGATAGATAGATAGATTAAAACGATATACAGATCGATAGAACGATAGATAGATAGATTTAAACGATAGACAGATAGATAGAACGATAGATTGATAGACATAAACAATAGATTGACCAGGATTTAAGAAATTTCAGCTCGAAAGGGTTTTGTAACGAAAGGCAAAAGTGCTGCTAGGGGCTAAGAATGAGGATGAACCAATGTGACTATTGAGGTGACTGCTGCTGTTAATGGTGGTCTGGGCCAAAAGTGAATTATTCATGTTGTTGCTGCCGCTGTTGCTGTTGCTGTCGCGCGCTGCCAGTGGAAAATTCCCAAAAAAAATTCGCATGAACTGTGCCGGCTGTGCTCCTCCTTCTTCTCCTCCACCTCCTCCTCCTTTGCTCCTCGTTCCCCATTCTTCAGCTTCGGCTTCTCCTTCTTTCTGCTTCTTCTTCGTCGAGTGCCCCCCAAAGGCGAAGTAACTTTATGTAGTTGTTGCTTTTGGTCTTGCACGCTCTTTCGCTTTAGTTTTTTTGTATGTTTTTTCTTATTCTTTTTATTTTTATTTTTTGTTGTTTCTTTTCTTCAACATTTTTTTTTTTTTATAAAAATAGCGCAGACGAAGAAATATTTGCACATACACACACACACACACACAAACACATGTTTGTAGTATTTGCTAATTTTCTTCGTTTGTTTCGCTTGGGTTTTTTGTTTGTTGATTTTTCTGGTGCTTCGCCTATTACCCTTTTCCCTCATTCCCCTTTAACCCCAACCGCTTTTTTTTTTTTATTCCCTTCCATCTGGCATTTCTCATTTCACATTTGGCTTGTGCGAATTTGAAGTAATTTTAAGGCAAATTATAGTTGCTTTTAATATGAATGACGATCACTTTTCTCTTGTACTCTTAAGCTCGCCTTTCTCTTTCTCTCTTTTCCGTGCTCTTTCACTGCTCCGCCCCCACACCTTAAATGTGTCAATGGTTCAAGGCAGACGGGGCGGAATGTATAACAAAAGATGAAGAAGAAGAAGGTGATGGGGATGGGGATATGATGGGGGGGAGGGAGAGTAAGAAAATAATCGAGGGAGCTTTTTCCGCGAAAAGCTTTGCGATAAGGAGCTTTGCTTTAGTTTGAATTTTATATTTTTGGGGGCCAAAACTGCATTTAATAATAATATTTTTATTACCATTAAAACCATTAACCATCATGTTGTAGAGAAAAATATGTTATAGTCTTTGCTTAGTTTTGGTTAACAATCATATCTTTTATAGCTTGGAAAATCCAATTCCTAAACAGTTGCTGAACGATTTCAATGATATTTTTTCATGTTTTCAGCTTGTGCTCTTCTTTGCCTCTTAGCATCTTCTTTTGTCATTCATTCATTCATTATTCTTTAGTCTCTCTGCTCATTATCAAAACCGAATCAATCTTGTTAAATGCAGTTGTTGCCGCCTATAATAATCTTCTTGAATAAGTCCCGTCTCTCATTTCCATTGGAGTCAGCTGACTTTCTGTATATTCCACCCATGCCACACGTTTCCCTGGACTGCAGTCCTACCGCCCTTTCAGTTTTCTTCTTTTTTTTCTTTTCTTTCTTTTCTTCAGAACAGAGGAATCTTTAACATATTTTCGCGTCTCAATTTATTCAGTTGTTGTATCATAATGACGCTAATAATGACGCGCTGCTGAGAAACAAAAAAAATAACGATCAAAAGTCGGAATTAAGTTGCCCCCCCGGCAATTTCTCACGCCCATTTTAGGAGGTGAATTGGGGTTTTTGGCATTTTTGGGTAACCAGAAATGTCGATGTGTGTTTTATGTGTTTTATTTACACCAAATCGTTAATACACCAAATTTGAAAAAGTAAATAAATAAACCGAATTACGGCCAATGGCACAGAAACCAGTGCAACGCCATAAAATAATGACAGCAACACCACATCGGTTAGAAATGTCAGTCCGTTTCATAACTTGGCAAGTGCAACAACTTCCGGTCATGTGTGAATTGTCAGTTTTCGTGACATTATTGTTCTTGATTGATTTCTAAAAGTTTCTTTAAAATTTTCTGAAATTACTGAAAGTATTTAGTAATTACAAAATAAAAACTATACAGTTTAATAAAAAAAAGTATTGTTTAAACGATTAATTTATTCCAAAACGCGATACGCACTGTATTTTCATATAATATCGATACGTATTCTCACAATGAAAGAACCGGCTGACGTAGTCGCATTGTTGTTATCGATCAATTAACATTTTTCACTTCAATTTGCAATAAAATAATACGTACAATAATAATGACAAAGCAGGTTGGACGGACGGACGGACGGGGATGATACGGAATCGAATGGAGTATATAATGCAATCGACTGATATCGAAGGGAAAGAAAAGGAAAGGCGGCAGTGGCAGTCGATTCAAATAAAAGAGTAAAAATAACGAGATATCGACGTAAACATGTCGTCGGTTGGATACAAAAAGCTGGCCAAGAAGCCACACGACAACCACGACAACGACAACGTCGGGTAATAAAAGTGTGACAAAACAGTTCCTCCAGCACGCGCTGTTCCATTCCGTTTCGTTCCGCCCCCTCAAAATTGCCTCCTCGCTCATTTAATTAACTTATTTTTTATTGCATACAATTTTATTAAGAGGGTTTGTCCGTTGATTGGATTGTAGGGATTGTGTGTGGGGCATACAAATCGATTTGGGGGCCTGGACATCATCATCATCCGAATCATAGTTGCCATTAAAATTTAATTTCGTGTTTAATGACAAAACAATCAACATGGTTGGACAATATTTATCTTCTAGCTCTTGAATTGCCTCTTGTTTCACCATTTTAGACCATTGACTTAGGAATGGTTTCAAATTTGTACAATAGTTTAACAGTTAATGAAGTTTAGGCTTTAATCAGTATAATTTAGCAAAACATGTTTCATTCCATTTGTTGCAACTTATATTTAAGTTTGTTTATGTTTTGCTAAGGCAATGTTCCATTCCACTATTCCCATTTCATTGAAAAATCTGTGGTCCAAAGGCTTTTCCTGTTATCCTAATTAATTTGCTGATACACAATGTTGTGCTCCCCATTCCGATCGCTGTCATTAGGTCTTTGATTTCGTAGGTATTGATCGACAAGTGCCAGAATCTAATCTGTTAATTGAGTTCTACAGGGAAATGTTGTCAATTAAGGGGTGCTGCAGGTTGCAGGGGCTATTGCCCCGATAAATTGCTGATTGCCTGCCTGATTTTGCGGAAATCCATCGCGCAAAGCAGCAGCAACAACAACAACAACAACAAAAAATGCACTTAATTTATGCGAGAATGTGGAAATGGCGGAAAAGCATTCGGTTTCGGAATTCGCATTGCCATTCGCCTTTGTGCCTGGCGCGCTCGCTCCTCTTTTCTTTATTTGTACTTTAGTTGTGTTTTCCCCGCATTAAATGAATGGTGAATGGAGTTCAGTATTGAATCGTTTCATATCGCATTCTATATTTAGTATATATAGCCTCAGGTGCGCTTTTAACCTTTGTGGTTTACAAAAAAAAAACAAAAAAAAACCAAGCTCAGATTTTGGCTTAGATTTGTCTTTGGCTTTGGCCATTTGCTGCGGTTCTTTTGTCTGTGGTGTTGTTCTCAGTGTTTTCGTTTAGTGTGCGAGGCCAGTGTTGAAACCGCACTAAAACCTGTTGTTTGGTGTCGGCAACTTCACGCCACCACTCCATTCCCATCGTTCCCGCCCTCTGCTAATTGCCAAGGTCGATTAACGACCGCCGGCCCGAAGGCTGCAAAGGAAAAAACAAGACAACAAAAAAATAATAATTATAAATAAATTTAGTTTAGAAAGTTACCATGATTGATTTGTCATATTTTTCTGCATTCCAATTCCACGGGTGTTGATCCCTTTGGCCTTGGTGGTGGGGGCGCACGTTTCATTCCCACTCGTTTCTTTTTTTACTTAGCATCACTTAGCCGAGCGCCAATTAGTCGATCAACAATCATCGAAACGTTTCGAATCGGCCAAAGCTAAAGCTAAAAATAGACTTGGACCCCTTTTCAAATATTTATCACACGCCTTTTGGCTATTTTTAATGCAATTTTGAGGAGAAGGAGAAGGAGGAAAGGAGGAGGTGACGAAATGAGGTGGAGACGAAGACGTTTAATCAGTGGCGCGTGGCGTCTAACGAAATTATCGCATGACCAACTAAATCGCAATCCTCTTCCCCAGCCTCCTCCTATTCCCCCCCGATAACTCTGAGACTTTTCACCGCTCGCCAAAACTTTCCAGTCTGCTGCACAACAATGTGAAACGGAACACGAAACGTTCCTCTTCTTTTTATTATATATATATTTTCTTAAATATATTGCTATACCCTTTCCAGAGGGTGTTCTAATTTTGATCACGAGAGATCTAAAAAGAACACAAATACTTTTTGAGGTAAAGGGGTTTTATGATATTGATTGTCCCCACTTTGGTTTCATTTCATTTCGTCCCAAAACGCTCATAAAGCACTTCTTATGTTACCAACAAGAAGCTCTTTGGATACCCTACCTTGTCACTAATAATTTCAAGGGTATTATATATTTCGGCTTGGCGAAATTTGCTTTCTTTCTTGGTTTTTATTGCGTTTCATTGCGAATCTTTTTGGCGCAATTAGCGAGCACAATTAGCACATCTGTAGCACTCGTAGCTCCATCTCTTTCCAGCTTGTTTGCGTGCAAATTTAATTAGCAGCCAGCTAGAAAGAGACGGCAAGGAGGGAAGTACTGGGTAGCGAATTATTGGATGGAAATTTAATGGCATCAAGTGGCGGGGAAGGTGAAGTCGAAGTCCCTTTTGTCCACCGTCCCACAATTATTGATTGAAGAATGGACAACAGGAGTACACACACAACTTTTCCACTGTCGATCTGCAATTAGCACTTGCTTATTTATGCGTCGAATTCATTTTCCGCCTTGCAGTTTACCTGCGGTAAACATTCCAGACTCTAATATCCATATTTATATAGGGTTTATCACTTAGCAGCGGGTTGTCCATCGAAAATCCGTTCATCACATCACGTGCTTACCCAAAAACGCCCCCGAATCCAAAGTTTCGGAACCCCCGAACCCCGAATCTCTGATTCGGAATTCCAATTCTGTCTGAGCTCTCTGAGGGTTCCGGTATGGTCTGGCCTCAACTCGTTTTGCCCTCCTCTTTCCTTTGGTTTAGTGTCAGTGCAGCCGCACTTGGGGTAAAAGCTGGATTGTCTGGGGGGAAAATCTTATCGCAACTATAAAGTTGTAGTGCTTGTGTCTGGGTGTCGGGAAGTGGAGCGTCTGCGCCAGATACCAGGGTGTTTATGTGGATCATGACTCGGCAGAGCATACATAGATCGGGTAAAACTGGGGGGAACTGGAGAAAACAGAGCGCCAAACTGTGTGTGGGGTTAGCTGAGAAATTATAAGGGTTCAAACTACCAGTGGAAGTTCATAAAAAGTAAAAAGGTTGAAGTGGTTAAGGAATATCACCACAAGATCTTGAAGATAATATTGAGATACATTTAGCTTTGAGATTTCTTAAGTTTTTCGATAAATTTAGTTTCCAGAAAACGATATTTGAAGAAAACGATATAAAAATCGATTTCCTTAAAACACTACGTAGTTATTTACTAAGAATAACATTCGGATAATGGATATTAGATAATTTCGAGGCAGTTACCACTGTACTTGACTGATCCTGACCTCTGTATTGGACTCTGCACTGTGTGGCTTTTGATTTTGAGTAACAATAAAGCAAAAAACAATAACACATTTTGAAGTTAAGAAACGGAGAGAAGAATGGCGAGAAAGAGACGGAAAAGAGCAACTTCGGGGTCTGCGTGTTCGCTTTCGTCTTTATCTGACGTAAATGCTGACACGCATTGCGTCATTGTGGCCAGAAAGAGAGCCGAGATGCGTGAAAGAAAGAGACACGCAACTTTTATTTTTGCTCTCCTGAAAGAGCAAGCGAGTGAGCGAGTGAGCGTCGTTGGCGTCGGCTTTTCAGTGGTGTCATTTTTTTCTGAGCAAAAAAAGCTGGATCAACGAAAAAAAAAAGCTAAAAAAAGCGGAATACCAGAGAAAAAAAGTTAGGAAAAAAACTGATTTTTATAAGGCAATGTACTGCATGTTATTCACTAATAAACCCTCAGTTCCACTTAACATAAAATATATGGGTAATTCTCTAACGGATATCATTACAAAGAAAACAAAAAAAAAAAAAACAATAATGTACAAAAATTAAGATCTATATTATATTTAAGATGTCGTCAATATTATCATCATCATCAGTTGGATAAAATTTCTTGTCTTCAATTGTAGATAGGCAGCTGGGTGGTACATTATAGTTAAAACAGTACATATTGTGTCGACGCAGCCCGTACCTAAAATTTTAAGTAAATTAATTTATAATTTGAAGGTACAAATAAATTAAAATATGGACCTTATACTCAGTATAGCATTTAACGTTTCAACGCTCATGCTATTTCGAATTTTCGTTTTTATTAAATTGACTTGGCTGAACACCCGCTCGACGTCGGCATTCGACCAAGGCAGGGACTGCATTTGCAGAGCAACTGAAGCCAATTCCTGAAAACGGCAGTTTCCGCCAGAATCCCGATATTTAAGAACTTCAGCCCAGAACTTAACAGTATCATCGACATTTTCCCACTCTACCAGGGTTAAGTCGTTGTACAGTCGTTCAATTTTATCTATATTAGGAGTACGAAAATACTCAAGGATTGGAGAGATTTGCGTAAATTTGCTCAAAAAGCCAGAATTCCCGCTGCCCGCTGTTTTCATATTTTTCCCGCAATCACGCTTCAAAAAAACCCAGATCTGACGGGAAAAAAGCGGAAATGACACCACTGCGGCTTTTCTCTCATTAATGTTTCGATTTTTTGTATTTTTTGTTGACTTTTTGTTGTTGAATAATTTGTTGTTGTTGTATTTTCTCTGGTTCTGGTACTGGCTGATGACACATGGCCCAATCATTCGAGAGAGAGAGAAAGAGGGGAAAAAGGTATCTATAAATAAATACCAAATTTCGTGGGGGTACAAGCGACCTCCTTGGCTGTGGGAAAATCCGGGAAAAATCGGTTAAAATCTGGGTCTTTCTACTCTAAGCGATCGAAGTCAAAGCCACTTCAATTGGCTGATGCAATTCATTGATGGTTTTGCGTATGTTTCCTTCAAAACTCCACGTCGTTTCCCCCCATTAAGTTTGTGTTTAGGTTTAGGTTTTTTCGTTTTTTTTTTTTTTTGAAACGGGTTGAAGGGAGTTCGCTGGCTTACTTTTATTTTTATTTAACTTTATTTTTTTCTTACCTTTTGCTTTTGTTTTGTTTTTGGTTTTCTTGGCTCGCTTCGCGTTTTGGGGGACAACCCCAAAGTACTTGGAATTCTGCATTTAGTCAGCACACACGGCGCTCTCTTTTTTATTTTTATTTTATTTTTAATTTGTCTTGTCTTTTGGCCTTTTTGTTTATAATTTGCTTTGACGTGTGGTAACAAAAAACTATATATATTTAGAGTGACTAAGCCAATGCCGCCAATCCCAGTGGCTTTAACCCACTGACTGTGGCTCGGATGAGTAACCAAAAAAAAGGGGGTTTTCTCAAAAGGACTTACTCCTGAGCAGTAAAAATAAGAAAGCGTTCGGGAAAATTAGTCATTATATTTTGTATCAAATATAATTAATACTTGAACCCTTTAATAAGCAAGTTAATCAGTTTTTCTTGTATAGCTGACTCATTGTGTTGTTGTTTATATAATCCATATATGCAAATCGTGCTCAGTTTTTTCTTTTTTCTTTTTACATATATTTATCATCACAGCAATGACTTTCCCATAAATTCCAACTAGAAAAAATAAACAAAAATATTTTGTAATTGTGTTATCAAAGAGTAAAGTTGATTTTCTTTGGCTTGTTTATTTGTTTACATTGAGCAATACAATCTTGTTGTTATTGTTGTTGTTGTTCTGGCGAAATATGTGTGCATGTAATTATGATAATAAAGTGCAGTAAAACAATAAATAACAAATAACAAATAAAGAAAAAAAGAAAACAAAGGACAATTAACAACGAGGAGAACTGAAGTTTCCTTGGCAACGCGCCAAAAAGGGGTTTCTCAGGGGGTTTTTTCAGATGAGAAGCTTATTTAGAGTCTGAGGCTTATCAACTTAAGTTAATCGCTGTTCTCGGTTTTATATATAAACATTTTTATGTGCATACTTGAATATGACGGGGGCCATATAGATAGGCGATACACGATCCCATTTGACGTGCTTCTAATATAACAATTATATGGCATCCTAGCTGTGTTCCATTCCATTCTGTTTCGAATCTAACAGGGAAAAGTACTTAGTACACTCGCAAGTACAGTAATGGTAATGGTAAATGCAATTTAATTAAATTGGCTATTAAAATGTTTAATTTTACATACATTTTATTAGGTACATGTTTAGGTACATATTTTATTAGGTACCTATTTTATTAGGTACATATTTTATGAGGTAGATATTTTATTAGGTACATATTTTATTAGGTACATATTTTATTAGGTACATATTTTATTAGGTACATATTTTATTAGGTACATATTTTATTAGGTACATGTTTTAGGAACATATTTTTTTAGGTACATATTTTATTAGGTACATATTTTATTAGGTATATATTTTATTAGGTACATATTTTATTAATTGCCTATTTTATTAGGTACATATTTTATTAGGTACTTATGTTATATGAATTGGTAGCACATATATTTATTAAGATTTTTATATGAAAGTTAACATTCCATTCCATTTCCTAGGAAAAATACTTAGACTCTGTAATTAGTTCTATCTAAAATATCTAATAATAAATGTAGGTCTGAAGTTATAATGCATTTTGTAACTATTATTGTGAACTTGGGTGTGCCTGTGTGCAAAGTTCACTTTAGCTAAGCGTTTTATATTATTATTTTTGATTAATTAGGCAATTTGCTTGAACTTTTGTCGTTTTTGTTGGCTGTTGTTTCCCCTGATAAGATTGGCTCATGATTTCTCGTGTGGTGCGGTGCGCACGTGTGGTGGCTCAGCAGTGGCAATAGTTGAGTGATGCCACTCCCACTTCCACCCACTTCCGCCCACGGATCGCAGGCAAGGCCACTCTCGACAATTAGCGGTTGGATTTGTGGCGACAACTTGACATTCATCACTCAGCCCACTCTTCGTTCGATCGATTTTTGTTACCGAAAGTGAATCCAAAGTGAATGGTAGAGATTGTGGCAATCATTTTTGTGAAGTGCTATGATATTTCATCATTTATTTGCCAATCTATAAACTGAGGCTCTTTTTTAATAAAACTGCACTTTATTTATTTATTTAATTTTCTAAAGAAAATGGTTATATGTTCCTATCTATATTCCTACAAGATTGTTAGTCAAGAAAATGACTTAACTATTTTAAAGATAATTCCTATTTAAATATAATAATTAAGTAATGCATACATATTTCCCCTGAAAGCAGTTTACGATTAAAGTTCTTGAATTTATATATATTTTGTTTGCAATTACTTCTTCCGTAATCTCTGGTACTCTGATTCTTTGTTCAATTCCATAGTGTTCCACGTTAACTAATCGGAAACGATTGGTAATGGAATTGGTTTCAGAGTTTCCAAAGTCTCGAAAATTGCATTCGATTCTTGCTTTACTTTGTGACGCGCATTGTCGCCTGCCTGCCTGTCATATAAGTGGGTTAAATAATTATCATATAATGGCCGCTCTAATGATACCAGTAAACACACACAAAGTCCATGCCTAATCAACACGAATATTGATTGTTTTAATTTAGAAATATATTATTTACTTATATTATCGGCCTCTGTGACATATTTGCTTTATTATGGAATATTTACCATGAATTATCGGGTTTTCCCAAGACGCAGTTGCCGCTTAGAAAATGTTACCTTTTTCGTCGGTTCTCACCAGTTTTTGTTGCCATTTGGTGGAACATGAAACCGTTATACAATAAGTGTGTGTGTGGGTGGGTGGTAGGTGGTAGGCGGTAGGCGTTAGGTGTGAGTTGTGTCGGGAGGTGTGAGTTGTGTGTTATTTAGCGGTGTTGGGCATTCACTAATCGCGTGTTGCCTTTGCCACCATCTCTTCATCACCCTCCCCCTTATATTTTTATTTGTTTCGCCTCTCCCTTGGTTTTCCCTCTGACTTTACATGATTTTCCATAGCTGGCTGCCTGGCGCCTCTTTCTTTGGCTTTTCACCATTTCAATGCTCTTTGTGTGCGATTATTTCCCTTTGTTGCTGTGTCTCATTGTCTCTGTTTATCGATTGGCCAGGCAAATTGCATTCAAGCACAGCAGTGGTCGAGTTAATAGTAACACAATATATGTGTTGTATTAGAAAAATCATGTTTACAGAGATAATAAATATTATTCACTTGACAAATGATAGTATATATTTAATTTTGTTATCTAGCCTTAAATAATGATAGACACTGGAGTTCAGTTCAGTTTTAATCTTTAAGGGGGATAAATAGGTATAAAACCGGATTAAAGAGTGTCAACAATGGAAAGATATTGCAATCAGTAATCTTAGCTTTGCCTCTACTCCTTCTCAACCAGTTTAAGGTGGTTTATCGTTATCTCTATCGCTAAAATCGAAACCAGCTGTTGCCATCGAAGTCATATGCCCGCCTTTGGTCGTTGATCGCCTCTGCTGGTGTGATGTGATGATGATGTGCGGTCTGTCATGGGTTAATTGCCTTGGTCAGCTCTAATTATTGATTGCCGCATCGGTCATTAGCAGGAAATAGCGATAACAGTGCACAAGCGGCTTCTTGGGCTTAATTTTTGGCTGCCTTTATTGTTTATTTCCTATTTTTATTTTTATATATAAATACTGTGCCTCCAGCGGTGCACACGCTTCGTTGGTTTCTTTGTATTGTTTCAGTATCCTCGAGTCTTTGGCAAATAGAAGCGCAATTTTCCTGCGGCTTGTTCTCCTTTTCCCTGGTCGTTACTTTTCTTTCGACATAAATGAAATGCAAATATTTCACAGTTTTTCTTTGTTTCCCCATTTCCCCCCATTAAATTATATTCTATGCTCTTGTAATTGTTGTACTTTCACTTTCACTGGGCAACCAGCAGATGGCGCTGCACTCACAGCAACAGGCGGCGGTGGGACGGTGGAATTGGAACGAGAAAAAGTGCGTTTTCTGATGTATTTTTGGGTCTCCCTGCAATTGGGTCTTTATTTTTAGTGCATTCTCTTTAGTTTATTTGCTGTTTTTCATTTCACTTTCGATGCCGCATCGTCTCGTAATTTTATTTTTAGTTTCAACTCAGTTTCATAGCCTAGACCCAAAAAAATAAGAATAAGGCATGGAACGAGTGGGAATCTTGTGGAACACAACAAATGTTGACATTCGCCTACGACATCAGCGCAAATCAATAATTCCCAGCTGTAAAAATAGCCAGGAAAACATGTCTTGGGGCAATTACATCGTTAATACCGCGGTAAATGTCAGGGCGCATTATCGACATGCAAGTTCAAGACCAAACAAACAACTAAGAACCAAGAAAACCACAACAGGCCCCCCCCAGTCTTTCCCAGTTCCCCCTTTCTCAGACCCCCCCCCAGAGGGGCCCGCCTCCTTAACTCGGAAGCCCAAGCACTTAAGCCCGGCCCCAGCTCATTTGCTATTCAAATTGGAGTCGACTCGAAACTGGATCCCCGGCACGTGGAGAACAGTGCAAGTCTCCGGACCCGACGCCAAATGAAAATTTCATTCGACAAATAATAGCTGTAGGAGAATGGCAAATTACCAGGAAAGTCTGGGGAATACTCTTTGAAATGATCGGATATAAGAAAACATCTTGATTTGTTTAATTCTGTTTAAAATGTATTGCAAATTAGCAAATATTTTAGATATCTTTTTTTATATTTTCCTGAAAACTAATTAATGTATGTCATTATCCTAAAACGTGTAATGACCCCTTCAAAGACAGGGAATAAGCAATATCTTCTAAATACTCGATATTGGAGAAGAGAATGGGAATAATGGGGTTGCGTCTAGTCTAAGCTCAATGCCAAGTCGATAAAAATAAAAACAAATACCGCAGTGGCGGTAAGAAAAAGGGTTGCTTCGACTAGCGTTTGGGGTCCTATACTATATATACTATAATAATCGTCAAGGTAAAATGTCAGCTAAGGCGAAAGTCAAAGTCAAAGTCGCGCATGGGTTAACCAAAGAAAGTTTGAAAAAGTTGGTGGAGGGCAACACGACACGACACGACACAAAGGGACTGGGGAAAATTGTTCAGTGAGATGATTTAAAATTCTGGTTAGTTGGTTGAGCAGGCACAGAGAAAGGTGAAAGGGCGTGGATTATTGACATGTTTACCTGCAAGTCATAATTTGCGACGCATTTCGATAATGCCCTCAGAAAGAGCCAAAGTCGTTCCACTATTTGTTTGGAAATGTATAAGAAATATTAATTTTTTCTTGAAATCAATACAGAAATTAAAAAAAGAATTAAAAGCATAGTTTTCTTAGGCGGACATGTTTAACAGGGAGTACTTAGAGCTTCCCTTTCGGTTAAGCTGTGCAGGAAGCACCCTGTAGCTCCTGCAATACCAACAGGGTGTTTATGCGACGCCCTGAATTCCCTAAATTTACTAGTTAAGTTATGTTTCTTAAGGGAAACAATTGGCTTTAACGAACATATGTTCCCTAAAAGGGACAAGCACTCTGCAAGGAGCAAGCACCCTGTGTGACGACGGGATATGGCTTAGTTTGCTCTGTTGGTTCAACCCCCCCCAGTAGTTAGGGTTCTCCTCGTTTTGCTTCTTCTTCATCATTATTTTCCTTTTCTTTTTGTTTTTGCGACATTGCATGACCTAACCAACTAAGCCAACAAACTGACCTAAGCACCCTCCGTAATGCCCCCCATTCTGGGCTCCCTCCCCCCTCGGCCACTTTACCACACTTGTCATCGTCGGGAAACCGCTTTCAACCTGAAACCGTATATGGGGGACTGGACATGGACAGGAGGGACAGACGGAGACGAAGAGACCCGGCGACTCATGCAATAATTGTGTTGTTGCCTTTATGGGTCTCGTCTTTGGTCTATTGCGCACTGTCGTCTGCTGACCATAATAACTCGGTGTGTGTGTTCTATTTTTTGTGTTTTTTCTTTTTTTTTTTTTTTTTTAATGTTTACCTTCTATACGTTTACCGTTGTTATTTAGGTGGTACTTTTAGCTTCTTCCATTTCATTTCAATTCATTTGACTTGCGGGGACACTCCTCTAATTTGCGGTAATGCGTCGTTGTCCTCGAAATCGCGTTCTCCTCGAATCACCTTTCATTCTCCTCCGGTGTTGGTTCGTTCCCCTTTTCTTCTAAAGTGTTCCATAGTGCCGCATTATCCTGTTTGGATTCCATTAGTGTCGGTAGAGTGGGGGAAAATGCAAAGTACACACTGCCGCAGTTGGTAAATAGTACTAACATTAATTCGGTATCGCAGAAGCCACTGGAAACTTTCATCCATTTGCTGGGGATAATGAAATTTGATATTTAATGTAGAAGTTGGAAATTTGAATAAAATTTAACGTCACTCCTAAGTTTAATATTAAGAAGAGTGTGCGTTGTAACTAATTTTGATTTTCTTGTTTCGATGGATATGTTTCATTATTTTTAGCCGATCTGCTGTTTTTGGCGGTTGCTTAATTTATATTTATATTCTTGTTGACTTAACACCTTCGTCGCACTTTAACGCTCCTGATAAATGTGTGCAGTTGTAAATTAAGCTGAAACACAAAAACAACTGTGCCATATGCATATAAATAAATAAAATAGGCCCTATATTGTTGTTGTTTTTGTGGCCGATAAAAAGCCATTTTAAAGTGTTGATAAGATAAGGCAAGAAGAAGAAGCAGCATGAGGAGCAGCAGGCTACGGAAGCTTATCAGCTGGTATTGCCATCTCTTTTTCGCTCCAGAAACTGCAGCTGTTCCATTCCATTACATTCCGCGGCGTTCTGCAGGAGGCATTGTGTTTCAATTCCAAAGCCCCGCAAAAGCGTCGACGCATTCTGCTCAGTGCCATCTCTCCGTTCGTTCTCCCTTTCTCTCTCGCTGGCATAGTGTTCCATTGCCGGTCGTTTCGCTGACCCGCTGCGACGCCGTGTGTGCGTCAGCGATAATAAATTTTTTTGGAACGAACTCTTGTGTGTGTTTCTCTCTCTCCGTTTCACCGTCTCTGTTTCAGTTTCGGTTTCGTTTTCGTTTTCCCAGTTTCTCGATTTCTCGGCTTCTCGCCTTCCGAGTTCTCAGTTCATTCGCAACCTCAAAGGCGGCCGCACATGTTGCACGCAAAAATCAAAAATCAAAAATCAAAATCAAAATCAAATCAAAATAAATAAATAAATAAAACTGAAGAAAGCAGACAGCGAAATATCCAATCTATCTCTCTCTCTCTATTTCTCGGTGTGTGCTTTTTGTTTTCCCACTTTTTTTTTCTGTTTTTTTGTGTCAAAAAATAACAACATAAAAATAAGAAACGCAAAATGCTGAGCTAAATTTAGCCTGGTCCAAAAAGAAAAAAATAAAATACAAAAATACAACAAAATGTTTGAAAATGCAGCAGAAACGGCAACAACGGCAGCAGCGGCTGTTGTTTAAAAACCAGCACTAATTTATTTTTCAATTTAAACGAGAGCAGGCAATGTGACTGTGAAGCGCCAAAAAAGCACGAAAAATCAAAAAACGCAAAAAACGCTTAAAAAACGCATTGGAGTGAAACGCTCCAAAAGATAAAAAAAAACTTAAATACAACAAATTAAAAGGGAAAAAAACCAACAATAATTTGTGAGACACTTGTTAATAACTTAACGAACCAAAAAAAAAAAAAAAATACTCTAGCAAAAATAGTAAAATATTTCTAAAGAGTAATTAAAAACCTGATGGCAACAACAACAACGGCAGCGACAGCAGCAGCAGGCGCTGCGCCAGCGCTAAATCTACTGTCCACCAACCAAAACACAACACAAAATATTTACAATAACAATAACAACAATAATAATAATAATAATAATAATAATATAAATAATAATTGTAGCAGCAATAACAATAATAATAACAGCACCAACAATGTTATAAGCCAACCCATCAAGATTCCCCTGAGCGAGCGTTTCTCCTCACAGACCTCCACGGGTTCGGCAGACAGCGGGGTAATTGTTTCCAGTGCATCGCAGCAGCAGTTGCAGCAGCTACAGCTGCAGCTTCCACCGCCGCGCAGTAGCAGCGGCTCCCTGAGTCTGCCCCAAGCACCGCCCGGTGGCAAGTGGCGCCAACAGCAGCAACAGCAGCAGCAGCGACAGCAACTTTTGCTCAGCCAAGATAGCGGCATAGAGAATGGAGGAGGAGGAGCCGGAGCCACGCGCAAGAAGACAGCCAAGGATCACAAGGATCATGCGGCAGGCGGCACCTCCAACACATCATCCTCCTCGGCTGCCTCCAAGGAGTCGGGTCAATCCAGCAGCGAGAGCCTTGGCAGCAACTGCTCGGAGATTAATCCCGAGGAGGCGGCGCCCCGTCGAGTGCGTGCCTCCTCCGCCTTGGAGCTGAGCAGCAGCGGCAGCAGCAGCAGCGCGGATCATCATCATCCGCAGGGCAGCGGCGTTGGCAGTGCCAATATCCTGCGTAGCCGCATCAAGTACAAGAGCACCAACAGCACTGGCACTCAGGGATTCGAAATGGAGGATCGCATCGATGAGGTGGACATCTGTGATGATGACGACGACGACGACGACGATGATGTCGTGGATGTTGATGTTGATGATGAGGAGGATGATGGTGTGAATGTGGATGATGTTGAGGAGGCAGACAACCAATCGGATAGCCAGTCGGGCATTATTATAAACCTAAAGAGCAGCCAGTCCGCCGAGGAGGCTCTGAAGCTTAAGAAGAAGCAGCAGGAGGAGAAGGAAGCACAGGAGCAAGAGACTAACTCTAGGCTCCTGCCACCGGATCAGGCCCAATTGACGGTGGCTGCCGCTTTGGCCCGGCGACGGGATGCCAAGAGTCTGGCCACCGATGGTCACATCTACTTTCCGCTGCTCAAGATCAGCGAGGATTCGCACATTGATTCGAAGCTGATCAATCGCAAGGATGGGCTGCAGGACACCATGTATTATCTGGACGAGTTTGGCAGTCCGAAGCTGCGCGAGAAGTTTGCCAGGAAGCAGAAGCAGCTGCTGGCCAAGCAGCAGAAGCAACTGATGAAGCGCGAGCGACGGAGCGAGGAGCAGCGCAAGAAGCGCAACACCACCGTCGCCTCCAATCTGGCGGCCAGCGGGGCCGTGGACGATAGTATGACCAAAGAGGATGAACCGCACTGTGATACTAGCTCTAAGAGCAAACATAACTCGGTACCCCCCAATCCCCCAATTCATCATCATCATCAGCATCATCAGCATCATCATGAGCATCTTGTGGTTGATGTGGAAGAGGACGTGGATGCCGGCGCAGATGAACCCGTGAAGATGCGCCGTCATAGCCACGACAATCACTACGATAGAATACCCAGCACCCGCCCCGCCAAGAACGATCACCAGTCGCAGGACAACGCCGCCGCTGGCTCCGAAGACATCGAGCAGGGAGCCGAGCCCAATCTCGAGGGAGACGCTGACGGCGATAGCGACGAGAGTGGCGAGAATGTTAAGACTGCCAAATTGGCCAGAACACAGTCCTGCGTCAGTTGGACCAAAGTGGTGCAAAAGTTCAAGAACATTTTAGGTAAATCACCTGGGGGACACTTGCTCTTGATAGTTAAAAAAAAAAAAATCAGTCTTTTTATGCTAGATATAAGCAGGTTAAGTAGTTCTTAAAACTATTCTAAAAATGGTTTTGAAAGGGATTAAGACATATAGGAAAATTAATAAATAGAAAGATAGATTGATCGATAGATAAATAGAAAAATATAGAGATCGATAGAAAGGTAAAGAGATCGATCGATACATCGATAGAAAGGTAAAGAGATCGATAGATAGATCGATAGAAAGGTAAAGAGATCAATAGATAAATCGATAAAAAGGTAAAGAGATCAATAGATATATTGATAGAAAGGTAAAGAGATCGATAGATAGATCAATATAAAAGTAAACAGATCAATAGATAGATCGATATAAAGGTAAAGATATCGATAGATAGATCGATAGAAAGGTAAAGAGATCGATAGATAGATCGGTAGAAAGGTAAAGAGATCGATAGATAGCTCGATATATAAATCAATAGAATTATCGATAGATAAATAAAGAAATTAATTAATAGATATATTTAATATCATTACCACGGCTAAAAATATTGATCAAATATAAACAGAAAGTTTGTTGAAAAATTTCTGAAAATTAATAGATTTCTAAAATAATTGTTTTTAACAGATTTTATGCTTGAAAACTTTATTACTCATATATAATTGTTAATAACAGATACAGACTGGCAATTAAATCAATTAAAATTCTATAATTTTAGCAATAAAACTGCTCAAAATTATATATTAGATGGCGTAATTTTAAAATCATTAACTAAAACAACATTTTATATATAATTGTATATAATTTTTAACTGTTACACATTCCATATTTCAGGGCCACACAAATTTGGCCTAAATGTAGCTAGCAAGGCAATTGACCAAGACTTTCGCCTTGCCCTGGGTTAGATTAACTTTACAGATAATATATATATTATTTATTTTCTAACAATTTTTCTTTCTTTCTTTACCCTTCTAGGTAAGTGTTGAATGAATGGAAACAAATTCCTCAAAAACTCCCTTCTCCTGATGACTATCGGGTGAGATTGTTCTATGTACACACACGCACATACCTTATATATTTTTATATATATTCACGTAGATAAGTATTATTATTATGATGATTCTTTTGGGTATGGAAAATTTTCGGGGATTTAATGGAAAGTGATAAGTGATATTTGTATGTGAAAATTCTAGATGGGTCTATGAACGAAATTATAGAAATACAATTGTATACTTCCTGGAAAAGCATTAATTTATAAGAATATTAATATAGAATTTATATAGAATGTAGAGGTCGTTGAACGAGTGCACTTTTGTGATAGCTTTGTCAAGTTTCATTTCATTTTATTTTTTCCTGCATCCCCTTCTCTGTGCGATAAAACAAAAGCAAAAAAAGTATACATCAGAGCGGAAATGTTCAGGGATCTCTCCCCAGTTTATTGCCCATATAAAAGGCGATCTTGTCTTTATTGTAAAAACAAAATGAAGATAAGGAAAATGGGAATTTTCTCTACAACAGGCCATATTTCTCAGTTGTTGCATTTTCCTGGGTTCTTTGATAACAAAAGGAGAAGGAGATGGAGATGGAGGGCAACAGCACTGATTTATGCCAGCAGCTCGCTCATGTTGATTCTTTCTCGTACTTTACACATTATACTTTATGACTGGCAAACTTTGGATTAAAAATATATAATATATATACTATATACACTTAAAACGTGTCTGAGATAGTACAAAAGAGGCTATGTTACTTAATGCCAAGTACGCAAAAGGTGACAGTCCAAAAAAACAAGGAAATTTCACCACACTTAAAGAATTAATTATGAAATTTGTAGAGAGTAATCTCTTAACTATATATTTAAATTACCTTTTAGTGGGGTTTTAATTACCTTTGTTATTATTATTATTATTTAATTATTACGTATCATATATGTAATGATAGTGTTTACTGTGGGCTGCTGCTGCTGCTGTTGTTGCATCATTTTGGAATCTTGTACCGCGGCAGTTTAGCGAAGCGTTAATAACGCTGCTGTGTGAAAAATAACAAAGCCCTTGCATTACGATTTTATTTTGCAAAAGTACTTTATATATATTTATAGTATGGCACAGAGGCACTGTGTCACAGCGTGCTTGTCACCTGCTAGTCTCAGTTGCAGTTCCAGTCTCAATTCCCATTCCCAACCATCTTTCCTAAAAGCAAGTTGCTTTCACGCTTCTCAAGTTCCTCAGTCTCGGGTTCCATCCGGCCAGAGAGTCGTATAAATGATTTGCAGCTTTGGCAGATGCTCAGTGATAAGAATATGGCTGACGGAGCCTTTTTTTTGGCTGATAATAGGGCCTAGACAGAGAGCTTTAAGTTTACAAGTGGATATGAAACATTAAAATAATAGAAATCGGATTTTAATTCGAATTAAAACAAGGTCAAATATAAAATTTAGCTTTCCTGAACTTGGCAATTGAAATAGTTGAATATCTTTTAAGATCTAGATCTTGAATTATCCTAAAATATAGCTTAATTTAGAATAGTTTCTAGAAATCCATCTCAAAAGCTAAAAGGTATATGATTTAAGATCACAGCTGTAACACCCTACACCCTACACCCCACACCCTACACCCTACTATTTTACCTATGGGGGAGTGGAAACTGAATCTAGTTTGAATTTTCGGATTTGGGAATCATCTTTTACAAATGATATACCCTAGATCTTGAAATATCCTAAAATATAGCTTAATTTAGAATAGTTTCTGGAAATCCATTTCAAAAGCTAAAGCTATATGATTTAAGATCACAGCTGTAAGCTTACACCCTACTATTTTACCTATGGGGGAGTGGAAACTGAATCTAGTTTGGAATTGGGGATTTGGGAATTGGGGATTTGGGAACAGAGATTACCCGGCGGTCTCAGTGGTTGCTGTTGTTGTTGTCATTCCGCGCGACAATCACGCGCTTCTCGTCTCATTCAACGGATGACAGGGCGAAAAAAAAACACACACACAAAACAATAAAAACACTTTTCCAAAAATATCAAAGCCAACAAAACATAGTACATATATAATTGAGCTCGTGAAATGATTTCTTTTGCGTTCAAATACACCAGAATATATGTATTTTAAAAGCATGTATAATATATTCCATATATATATAGACTTTACTAAATTTGTGACCAAAACGGAGGCGTGTCTGAGATGTTGATGTTTTTTTCTTTTTTTTTGTCGTGTGTGTTGTTTTGCAACCTCCTCCCCTTTTCCTGCCCTGCCTTAATTTTATTTTTTAGCCATTGATTTGAGGCGAAAAAAATATGTTTTTTTCTTTTATTTTCTGGGCTCTGCTGGGGGGTTGTGAGAGATAACGATTATTTCGATTTCGGTTTCGTTGAGGGGATGGCAACAGCAGCCTCATCCGTAGCAGCTGTTTAGCTGTTTTATTATATTTTATTTTACTATTTAATACAGGCTTCAGTCTCTGGCTTAGCCCAAGCCTCTGCTGTTGCTGTGCCAAATTTATGATCAATTTATTAAATGAAAAGTCTTCTTAAAGATACCTCTATTGTTATCAATTAAGATCATACTTATGGATATTATTTTTGAAATCAAGTCTCTTATGAGCAAATTTTTAGGAAAAACTTTAATAAATACTTCCTTTAAGGATCAATTTATTAAGGGGAAAATCTTCCACAAGATATATTTAAGATATGCTTAGTTATGATAAGAAAAACTCCATTAAAAGATATTTGTTTTATAATCAAATTGTTAAAGAAAAAATTCTTAATTTATGATCCAGATATTATAGGGACAATCCTCAAAAAGATATGTCTTTTAGGAGCAAGTTATAAAGACATAAACCGTTTAAAAAATACTTATTTTTATGATCAATTTATTAAGGGGAAATTTCTTCCAAAAGATACCTCTTTTACGATCAATTAAGTGGAAAGCCTTCTTAAAGATACCTCTATACCTTTCTTATAATCAATTAAGATCATACTTAGGGATACTATTTTCAAAGTCAAGTCTACTTACCTTTTTTTATATATATTATAATCAATTTATTAAGGAGGAAATATTAAAGATTCTTCTATTATGATCCAGATATTATAGGGACAATCCTTTAAAATCGTTTAATAAATACTTTTTTTATGATCAATTTATTAAGAGGAAAATCTTTCAAAAGATAAATTTAAAAGATGCCTTAATAATGATCTAAATATTTCGGCAAAAATCTGTTCAAATATATATTTTATTTTATAATTAAGTTATTAAAGTGAAAATCCCCTAAAAAAAACCAAGAATCTCAAAGATAGTTCACCTAAAAGCTCAAAAAAAGAGAGCAACCTGTTGTGTTACTGCATCTACACTACATTTTGGAATTATTGAATAATAAATTATGTATAAATTATAAACAGTTTTTATCTCGATGCCTTTTAAGATATATTTTTGGATGCAAAAAGCAAAATATATAAAAGCAACGAAATATGTATGTTGAGGAATTTTAAAGGTTTTTATGTTTTCTTTTTATTTTTTCTTCATGTTTTGTGAAACGAATTAAACGGTTTATAAATAGTTTATAATCTTTATTTTGCATCTATCGCCTGCTGCCTGCTGCTAGATGGGCCAATAAAGATTAGAGAGAGTCGAGAGCCGAGAGCCGATTTATACAGGGTTTATACACGTAGAATGGAAATGTTATGGGGAATATTGATAGCTAGCTGCCTGGTGGCATATCATCAATGATAATTGAATGTTAAATGTGTGTGTTGTTTGTTGTGGTGCGCTTAAAAATTCCACTGCTTAAAGATCCCAGCCAGGCTTCACTGTACTCTGCCGATAAGAGATCTCCCTGAGTCACATGTTATTTTTCTGACTGCCTTTGCTCAGCTGTTTTTGCCTTTGCTTTGCTTTTATTTTATTTTATTTTATGGTTAATATAACTTTTTGAATTTAGCTACACGCTTGGCTTAATTGTTTAAACAGCTGCAAAGCAAAGAGCAGAGAAAAGAAGTGAAGAGAAGAGAGTTTTGACCATAGTCTTACGGCTCTCTTTTTATTGATTTCTCTTATGCAAACAATGGCTTCTCCTTCGTTTTTTTTTTAACAACAAATTTCTCTGATTTTTTTTCTTTTTAATTCTTGGCACTTTGCTGGCTTCTTGGCTACGGCAAAGAGTGCAGAGAGATACAGTGAGAGAAAATGAGGGGCCTCCCAAAAGTATGCTTTGGCAGTGCCTCCTACTTTTAGAAAATAATATATTATATATATTTTTCGTACTTTCTGTGATAATGGCTGCCAAGAGTGATAAAGCAGATCGCAGATCTCAATGATATTGCCAAGAGCCTGCCTGTGCCTGTGTGCCTGCATCTCGTGATCTCCGCCCGCGTGGTGTCGTCATTTGGCCTGGCCAACCCTTCTTCTAACCAACTGAAACAAAAAAAAATAGAAATAAATAAAAATAAAATAAAAAATAAATTAAAACAAAAATCGCTGGGTGATCGACAGGTAGCGACGTTAGCCAAAAGAAAATAAAATGAAATCAATTTTAATTGAATTTACAATTTGAATTAAATAAACAGTATTGATAGTGTGTGTGCAAATATATATTTATATATATTTTAATTGCCAGCAAAAATGCAAGGTGCAAGGTGAGGAATTGTGCTGATTTTGATTGAGACAAATATGTATTATTATTGCCATTAAGGGCATGCTTTTTCTTATTATAATTAGCTGCCTAAGGGTTTTTTTTTTTGTTTTCCTATAAATACGTTCTAAGATTATAATTTAAAGGCAAATACTATATAATTAAGATTATTTTCTAACTACTATATATTATTGATTCCACACAAAAGCTCGATTTTCATCTTTAAATTATAGGTTCTGTATATCCATTTGTTTTGAATGAGTTTCTAGGGCTCGGAATATATGTATATTCCATGGAATTTGTACTAGGAATACGGGGGGATAGAGAGTGAGTGGGTGTTGTGTGTGTGGGTTGTGTTTAATTTTAGCCAAAAGAGTTTTGTTAATTTGCTTTTGGCACGGCTCTGGCTGTAGCGATGACTCCATATGGGGTATATAGAAGAGAGGCATATATAGCGAGGTGTTGTGCTGATAGATCCTATGATTTGGCCTGTTTTTCTTTTATTGCACTCTTTCTCTCCCGCCTTTGCTTGCCACCACCCCCAAATGGCAACCCCTTTTAGCACGGCCAAGTGGTGCCAACTGCTTGTATATCGATTAGTTTCCGTCGACCGACCGTTGGCGGCGGCACAACAAATTGCTTTCCCATTTGGACAGCTCCATGTGTCCCTCCCACTTCTACCCTGCTTCTGCTTCTTCTCCTTGTATACTTTTTGGTATAGTTTTTCAATGTTTGTCAAAGGAGGGAAGTGTGGTGTGTCTGTGTGTGTGTGTGTACCTATTGGTAATTTGATTGATTTAGCCGCGAGTAGCTCTGAATAAATTCAATTGATTAATGTGAGACCAGAAAGCAAAAATAGGAACGATGTACACCTGATGAATCGATCAAATCGATAAACGTAAATGGAATTGCCAGAGGTTAAAGTGCTTTTGGTTAGCAAATATGCTTAGATGTGTCTATAGATGGGTTTTAAAATTATTTGACTCTTGAATTACATGGATATTTTTATGATTGAACATTTTGTGAATATAAATGTAGATTTCATTTAAAATTTCCTAAACTCTCGAAATAAATCGATGTCTTTATATTAGGAACTGTTTGGAGTGGGAAGTATAAATGTGTTTATTTAAATATTGAAAATTCTAAAACTCTTAAAATCGATATATTTGCATCGATATATTTGAATAATTGCAAACTGCAGGAATAAACATTTTTTAACTACCGAACTACATCAATATATTTCTGTATAGATGTTTCTTTCGAATTAAATTAATATATATTTAAGCTATCAATTTTATGGATTAACATTCCTTAAACTATCGAATTTAATCGATAAATTTAAACAATAAACTGTATGGAGTGTCAAAGCAAGTGGTTGAAATTAATCGATATTTATCAATATACGAAGTTGGTGGAAAATATACATTTTGATCAATATTTTAGATTACCAATAGTAGGTGGCAACTATAAATTGATGTTATAATTTTTTCGATTTTCAAATGCGATATTTTCTCGATATTTTCCCGATATTTTCTTCTCTTTGTTCGTAAGACAATGAGAAACAATGTCAATGCCAGAAGCGGGTTAAATCCTCTTGGCCTTTTTCGATTTGATTTCATTAAATTTGTGTGTTTCTTCTTTGAATTTTCTGTGGCATTTGTTCTCTTTTAATTGCTTCTCTAAAATAAAATAAAATATAATTTGATTACGAGTTATATATACATTTATGCGTAATATCCTTTGATTTTTTTCTGCTCTTCTTGGGCGCCCTTTCTTTGGGTTCCTTTTGATTTTTCTGGTTCCTTGCTCTACTACGCTCTGCTCTGATCTACTATGATCTACCTCCCTGTCCCGATCGCATTGAACTGTCAGTTGTCAGTCGGGAAAAAAGGTCGCCAAGAAGAGTAAAGGGGGGCGGCATGTGTGGCACGCTGTGCGCCATTAAGGGGGCGTGGCTGTCGCATGCCTGACCACGCTTGGCTGCGACTGTCTGTCTTCTGTCGTTTGGGTTCTTTCTTCTTTGGCCTTGCAGGCCGCCGCAATTTTCCTGCAATTAAAAATGTTTAACCCCAAAAATTGCAACAAATTGCTCGAAATAATTATCAAAACATTTGATTATTTATTTATTTATTTATGCTTTCCTTTTGGCATTTGGAAGCATGCGTCGGGGCTTAAAAGCGATCGAGAATCTCACGTGTGTATTGTAGATCGTGAATCGTGGTGGTGAATGTGGTTGGCAAACGATCGAACTTCGGCTGGCATTCGGATGCCATTTGGTGCTGTCAACAATTTAGCTAGAAAATTATTGTTTTTTCTTAACATTTTTCCTTCTTTTGTAATATTTTTATAATTTTTTTTCTTGTTTAAGGGTGTAAATAAATAAATAAAAGGAAATACAACAACAAAATAAATGAAAGGCAAATAATATCATATAAGTTTCTTAATTATTATCTTAAGTTTTCATTTGAGGTTTTTTATAAAAAATTTAAAATTTGTCAAAAATTAAAAAAAAAAAAATTTAATTGAATTTAAAAAAATTTGAATTTAAATTTACAAAAAAAAAATGAATGAAGCTAAAATTATATTCAATATAAAGATTTATTTACCTAAAAAAAACTAGCACAAAAAAGCTTTCCGTCTGTCCGTCCGTCTGTCCGTCTGTCCGTCCGTCTGTCCGTCTGTCCGTCCGTCTGTCCGTCTGTCCGTCCGTCTGTCCGTCTGTCCGTCCGTCCGTCATTTATTATTGTTTTAGAATTTTGTATTAAATTTCATGAAAATCTGACGACTATATCCTATAGCTGCCATTGGAAAAATCGGGAACAAAATCGGCAAAATTTTCGAAAAAAAAAATTATAACTTCGCTGTTTCTCAACATATTTTCATCAAATTTGAGATTTAGTTACTTAATACTATTCCAGAATTCCGATTTAAATTTCATAAAAGTCGGACGACTATATCCTATAGCTGCTATAGGAATAATCAGGGAAATAATAGAAAAAATCATAGCTCTGTTGTTTCTCAACATATTTTCATAGTTTTAAAGAAATTTTAAATTGTAAAAGAATTTCCTCTATCCACATTAGGCTTTCCTTTTTATTTTTTCACTTTTTTCATTTAAAAAATCTCTTTTAATCATTTTTTAAACACTTAAAAGGTAGCTAAGATGACAGCACGGTTACCACCTTCGTGCTCCTTCGTGAATCTTCGCCCCCATTCGTATCTTTGGCTTCCGATCGTCGTCCTCTGTTTTTTGCATTCTTTTTGGCCAATTGTGCAACGGAGGCTCGAGCGATCAGATCGTTGGAATCAAGCGGATTTGCCTCTCTCTTTTTTATATTCTTCTAAAAAACAAAAAAAAAAAAAAAAAGTGTTAAAAAACCGAAAATCAAATCAAAAAATCGCTAAATCGAAAGACTGTGCTATATTTTTTTTAGTTTTAGCTTAATTCTTGCTGTAATTTGTGTGATATATATATTTTTTTTGGTTGTTGCTGTGCCGCGTGCTTGCACTTTTCTCAAATTTGTTTCTGTTTTTTTTATTGGTTATTGCTTTCTTGGCTATTTGAAGATCGATCGGTCGTTCGATTGATCTCGAGAAACGTCAAAGGAACCGAAAATAAAACTAGGCCACAGCAGCATCAACAGCAGCAGCAGCATCAACAGCAGCAACAGCAGCAGCAGCAGCAGCAGCAGCAGACCAACACCACCCGCTAGCTGGCCGGGCACAGTGGTTCGCTGTTGCTGTGGTTCGGCGTGCTGCAGACTCCGGCTACCGGCTCGACTCCGCCGGCGGTCTCAAGGTGGATAGGTCACAGGTGGCGGTGCCCGTGGCGGTGCCGCGTGGTGTCCGTAAGGTGGTGCGCGTTGTCCGCAAAAAGAAACGTCCACCGCCAAGCGGTTCTCTCACCAACAACAACGAAGCCAGCGAATCAGATGGAGGAGCCGCCTCCGGTTCGGGAACAGGAACGGGAACTGGTACCACATCCATACGCCAGAACTCTCTAGACAGCAGCTCCTCCTCGTTGGCCAAACCTCCAGCGGCGGCGGCGGCGAAAGCCCGGAACAAGCGGGGATCCCTGAACGTGGCTCCACCCGCTCTGCCTCTTGCCGGTAACAAGGGCAAAAGCAAGAGCAAAAGCAAGAGTAAGAGCAAGAGCAAGAGTAACGGGCGTTCGTCTGAGGATTCCGAGGATTCAGAGTCCGGCGAAGAGGATAGCAGTTCGTCCAGCGCCAGCAGTGAATCGGAGTCGGACAGCAGCGGCTCCTCATCGGGCAGCAGCAGCAGCAGCAGCAGCAGTAGCAACAGCAGCAGCGATTCAGACTCCCGCCATGCCAGCAAGTCCAAGGCCGCCAATGGCAAGCATAAGCCTCTATCCGCTGCCGCTAAGGCAGCCCAATCTGCCTGCTCATCCTCGCTGGTGGTGGCCGCCAGCCTTAAGAAGACCAAGCCCCTGAATCGGTCCAGCGGCAGTGGAGCCAGCATCGCCAGTATCGGCGGAGGCGGAGGCGCCGGTGGCAAGCAGTACAAGGATCCAAGTACAGAGATGAGAGAAACCCCACATCGAATCATGCCTTCCCTTTCCCAAAAACCAAAATCAAAGAGCATCCCAAGAGCAGCACCGCACCCAAGAGTCCGTCGTCCGCTGATTGCGGCAGCAGCTGCGCCTGCCCCATCATAGTCGTCATCAGGGCCATCATTATCATTGGCATCTTTGGCCCCAATGCCAAAATTAATTGGGGAAACAAAATTATAACTAAATAAATGAAGGCCAAAGGAATAGGAATAGGTTCACAAGGAATTCTTGGGGAATAAAAGAAGAAAAAGTACAAATAATTCAAGATTTGGGAACAATAACTTGGGTTTCTCAAGGAGAAACTTGTTATTAGAAGAATCTCTTTTTAAAATATTTGCTTTTCTTCTTAAATCCTATTCCTTGTTTTCATTTGAAGAGATTTTCCCAGTTCTCTAAGCGGTCTTGCCGAGGGTCCCACTTATCTTCTCCTTTCTCATTGGAAACTTAATAAATGAAGACCAAAGAAATAGGTTTTCACAAGGAATTCTTGGGAATAAAAGAAGAAAAAGTACAAATAATTCAAGATTTGGGAACAATAACTTGGGTTTCTCAAGGAGAAACTTGTTATTAGAAGAATCTCTTTTTAAAATATTTGCTTTTCTTCTTAAATTCTATTCCTTATTTTCATTTGAAGAGATTTTCCCAGTTCTCTAAGCGATCTTGCTGAGACTCTTACTCATCTTGTCCTTTCTCATTGGAAACTTAATAAATGAAGGCCAAAGGAATAGGAATAGGTTCACAAGGAATTCTTGGGGAATAAAAGAAGAAAAAGTACAAATAATTCAAGATTTGGGAACAATAACTTGGATTTCTCAAGGAGAAACTTGTTATTAGAAGAATCTCTTTTTAAAATATTTGCTTTTCTTCTTAAATCCTATTCCTTTTTTTCATTTGAAGAGAGTTCCCCAGTTCTCTAACTTATCCTCTCCTTTCTCATTGGTTTTTCCCCAAGCATCTGTGACTTTTGCCCCCGATTAACTCTTGAATGTATATATTTTGATATATATTGAAATATATATACATCTGCATGCATATATATCTTGGCTTTGTCAGGCATGAAGCAGCTGATTGGCAAGCTGAACGACTTGTGGCCCGAGCACAGTGTGGCACTGTCCATTCCAAAGGAGGTCGATAGGAGCAAGGAGAAGCTGGAGGGCGCCTGGGAGACCACAGGTGTATAGCAATTAGAAAACTTAAGAAAAAGGGGGTCAGAAAGAGCAATTCTCTCTGAATATTAATATATATATTACGTGTGTGTGTGTGTATAACATAGTTTACTATTTTTAACATTTAAAAACAATTAAAAACACTTGAATTAACTTCAAAAAACCCATTGATCCTACAGGTCGCGATGGTTCCAAAATCACAACAGTCGTCGCAACCCCCGGCCAAGGCACCGATCGTGTACAAGAGGTCTCCTATACAGACACAAAGGTCATCGGCAATGGCAGCTTCGGTGTGGTGTTCCAGGCGAAGCTCTGCGACACCGGTGAACTGGTGGCAATCAAAAAAGTTTTACAAGACAGACGATTTAAGGTTTGTAATTAATTATTATTTCATTATCTCCACAAAATGATAATTGATTAAATCTTTCACTTGCAGAATCGTGAATTGCAAATTATGCGCAAACTGGAGCATTGTAATATTGTAAAGCTTTTGTACTTTTTCTATTCGAGCGGTGAAAAGGTGAGTTGGTTGACCGAAAGGGTAGACAGGGAGTGGACGAACGAACTGCTGAAGTTGCCAGCGCATATATACTATGTATAACCTGTAATCTCGATCACACTTGGCAACAAGTTTAATGTTTGGATTACAATATATACTATATGTATTTATTGAGCCTCCTATTGCAGAAGCGTTTCTTGGCAGGTTTCCTGAGCTAAGCTTACCAAAAATGAATTGAATCTCTTTCACTTGCATATCGAAATCGAAACTGAATCTGAATCTGAAACGGGGCTCTTAGCTGGCCGAGTTCCCCATCGATTTGGGCATATTTGCGAGTGTGCTCAAGCCCCAGGTATCCTACCTCTCGTATCTTCAGTCTCAGATCATTCAGCCAGCGTACAACTCAACTCTCAGTCTGTCTCTCTATCTCTCATACGAATTGCTATATGTAATAACTCAAAATGCAGTGGAAGCAAAGTACAGTGAAGCGTACACAGCCAGAGCACACCGCATGGTACAAGCAAAGACATTTTATAGTAGTAAGATGAGTAACGAGCATACAATCGTTTTGCAGTCTCTCACTGGCTTTTGAACAATATTTCAGAGAGAGTCTGGGAGCCAGTTCAAAAGCCAGCACAAAAAAATCGTATGGCGTTACGAATCTTATATATGTATAAAATGTCTTTTGGTACAAGACACTTCTCTTGCGAATCGAATCCCGCTGCTATATGCTACTTGCTATGCTAGTTGTTTCTATGTACGAATCCCAGAAACCACCTTAAACCTGAAACCTGAAACCCGAAACGCATGTTGAGAGCTCGCAACTTCATCGGTCAAACTCTCCTCCCCACATATATCCATACATGGATCACATATAAATAAATACTTGATGAATGAATTGCAATTGAATATAGAAGATAAATTCTAATTGAATCTTTTTCGTTTCTCCCTGGCAGCGTGATGAAGTATTTTTGAATTTAGTCCTCGAATATATACCAGAAACCGTATACAAAGTGGCTCGCCAATATGCCAAAACCAAGCAAACGATACCAATCAACTTTATTCGGGTAAGTCATCATCATCACTCTCACTCTCTTTCTTGTTGGGTTTACGATTAATATTATGATTGTTTCACAGCTCTACATGTACCAACTATTCAGGAGTCTGGCCTACATCCACTCGCTGGGCATCTGCCATCGTGATATCAAGCCGCAGAACCTTCTGCTCGATCCGGAGACGGCTGTGCTGAAGCTCTGTGACTTTGGCAGCGCCAAGCAGCTGCTGCACGGCGAGCCGAATGTATCGTACATCTGTTCCCGGTATTATCGCGCCCCGGAGCTCATCTTTGGCGCCATCAATTATACAACAAAGATCGGTAAGTTCGATTCACAGTCTTTTGTATTTGTAAACTCATGTAAACTCATCATTACTTTTCCTTCACAGATGTGTGGAGTGCCGGTTGCGTTTTGGCCGAGCTACTGCTGGGCCAGCCCATCTTCCCTGGCGATTCCGGTGTCGATCAGCTAGTTGAGGTCATCAAGGTCCTGGGCACACCGACAAGAGAACAGATACGCGAAATGAATCCCAACTATACGGAATTCAAGTTTCCACAAATTAAGAGTCATCCATGGCAGAAAGTAAGTCGCAGTGCCCAGTAAGATAATATGATATTATCGCTTATCGTTCATGTTTATACACCCCCCCGGTCTCGATCCACCTTCACTCGTGTCTATCTCTCCAGGGAAAGCCAGCCGTCTGCCTTGAATCATTATTTATTCCTATTTCCCCTCCCTCTTTTCAAAAATGTGTTTTTAACCGAAAATCTGTGTTGTGTATATAAAAACTCGTTGCAGTCACTACTCGAACGCACCCAATTTCCAAATGCCCTAAACCAGAAACAACGATTGAGAGTAAGCCAAGAAACGAATGCGAAATGAATTTAAGGAAAATTTATTGTCAAAAATCATTATTCAAAAATTATTTGCTGCTGATAAAGCCACATTGCCATAATGCCATAGCAGAAATAACCCATAAATAACAGAGGAGTTACTAGGGATGCATATCGGGAGGACAAGTCTGATGTATAATAGAAAGACAAGCATATTGTGATCAATATTAATTCAAAATAGTAAAATTAAAAAAAAGTTCAATATAGTAAAATTTTAATATGTTGATAAATATTGCACTTATTGTTAAAAATCGAGTTTATCAATTTAAAAGAGAATTTTAGAACAACTTTTGTTGGTTCTCTAAAAATTATTCTAAAAATATTTTTTAAACTTAATATTTGATCAACTTTTTATATTTATTTTTAAGATTTCTATAAAACAGTTTGCTTTCACCCGATATATTTATTTTATTCCAATTATTTATCGATAATTTAGAGATGCAATCGAAAATATCGGAAATATGATATATCGAAGCAAATATAGGGCTGAATTTGACTTAGAAATTGGAATATATTATCATATTTTCATATAAATAAATATAGCATTAATTTTAAAGAATAGAAAACGTTATTTTAGTTGTCTTTCTGATTTTATTTGATAAACTTTGCATAATTAAAATATCAGTAAATCGTACATGTATCGAGAAGCTAACGATATTCCAATTATTTATCGATCTTTTAGGGATGCAATCGGAAATATCGGAAATATGATATATCGACGCAAATATATCACTGAATTTGTCATAGAAAATGGAATATATTTCTATATTTTATATAAATAGAAAACGTTATTTTAGTTGTCTTTTTCCGATTTTATTTGATGAACTTTGCATAATTATCGATACTGCTTCAATACTTTTAGACTTTTAGCACTTGCTTCAAACCCTTGTGCTGGTTTTCTTCCCAGATAGTTTTATTAGAAAAAAAGAAGAGGTTTTATCGTGTGAAACATAACTCGCATTCTAACATGTTTGTTTAGTTTCCCTTTTGATACTCATGGCGTTCGCATAGCAACTCATTTGCAAACACAGTGGCTTCTTCATGGCTTTTGGCTTGATCTTGCTCAGCTTTTTGCCAGCAGCAGCAACAGCAGCAGCAGCAACAGCAAGCTGTACAGGTGGTGCTCTACATTGGTTCTTTTACATTGATTTGGAGTTGAATTTGATTGTTTTGGTTTCTTGCCCTACTTTTGCCCTCTTGCCTATTTGCCTCAGTTAAGAATAGAGAGTGACACAGACCCCTGGAGGTCTGTGTGCCTCTCTATCGCTTTCCTTTGTGCTCTATATATATTTTGTGTCCTGTCCAAAATGCCAATGATGAAGATGATGATGATTGCGTTACTGCCCCTGCCCTGTTGCCCAGTTGTCCTGATGTCCATGTTCTGTCCCCCGCCCTGTTTTTGTCCTGCAACGAAAACGCTCCTCCCACGGACGATTTCCTTATGAAACATAATCACTGATCGATCACTTGCTCCGTCCTTCCATCGACAGGTTTTCCGTATACGCACTCCTACAGAAGCTATCAACTTGGTGTCCCTGCTGCTCGAGTATACGCCCAGCGCCCGGATTACCCCGCTCAAGGCCTGTGCACATCCGTTCTTCGATGAGCTGCGCATGGAGGGTAACCACACCTTGCCCAATGGTCGCGAGATGCCGCCACTGTTCAACTTCACAGAGCATGGTGAGTGTTGCTGCTGGTTTTGGTTTTGGTTGGCTTGTTTCTAATGTATCCTCTTCCCTCTCCTTTTCACAGAGCTCTCGATACAGCCCAGCTTAGTGCCACAGCTGTTGCCCAAGCATCTCCAGAACGCAGCCGCCAACCGAACAGCGGCCGGCGCAGCCCCCTCTGCTGCCGCCAGCGGTTCCACCAGCGTCTCGTCAACGGGCAGTGGCGCTTCGGCGGAAGGATCCGGCCAGCCCCAGTCGCAGGCACCAGCAGCAGCTGCGGCAGCAGGCACGGCAGGATCGGGCGCCGCAGCAGCAGTAGTCGGCGGTGGAGCGAGTGCCGGCGGACCCGGAACCGGTTCCGGTAATAACAGCAGCAGCGGCGGCGGCGGCGGCGGCGGAGCATCGGGTGCGCCGTCTGCCGTTGCGGCTGCACCAACTGCGCAGCAGTCAAGTGCCGCCACTGCCGGCGGAGCTGGTGGTGGTGGTGGCGGTGCGGCGGGCTCTGCTGCTACAGCAGCCACGACCAATGCCGGTGGCGCCAATGTAACAGGTGAGTAGGCGGTTGGCCAGCCAGCGGTTTCCCCCTCCTTAGCCACCTCCATATGCGCACCTCCACATCCGCATTCTCGATCTCATTCTCATCCGTTTTCAGGCGTAATATCAGTCAGTATCGTATCGTAAAAGCATAAATTACATAGAGGAGAAACTAGAGTAGCAGGAAAAGTGTTGCAAAAGCATTCTATATTCCAGTATGCGAAAACGCCTTAGTTTCCGAATTATTTTGAATATTAAAAACATGATCATCTCACTTTCATTCGATTCCAATTTTAATTTCATGAAAAATTTAGTTTAAAGAGTAACAAATATTGTTGGAATATAGTTCCATTCTTTAATATAAAGTCTCATTATTTAGATTTCAAATGAACTAATATTTAATTTACTGAAGAATATAATCTATAAATCTAAAGCTGTATTTAAGACAATACGCTGCCATACGATACGATATTTGGGACACATATATACGACCTTTGAACTCATCCCAGTACTAACCATCCATCCATCACCTCATCCTAACCATCAGTTGGCGCCAATCTTATGATGAAGCGATCTGCCAAATTACCGTTGCGGATAAAGCAGCCCTTCCTGCGCAACCAGGTCGCCCCGTATTGAAACCCATCATCTACTATCCACCACCTACATCCACATTTACCCAGCACCTAGCACCCATCCTTTGAACCGAGCCGACCCAGGGAAAGGGAGAGAGAGCCACAGAGCAGTGTGAGAGGGAGTTTCTTCGAAAGTCAAGAAATTGCTGAATCATTAAAAGAAGAAGAAACACAATAGGATTTTCAAGATTTATCCACCTCAAGAAACTACTCAAGACCCTAAAGGAAATAAATTGATCAAAACCCATACAACGTCTAAACTAGGCCTATCCAATACAAATTCCCGTTAAACTTTTTTATTTTGGCATATTAGCAAGATGCTTTTCCCTGCAGTGCAGTCTCAACAATAAAAATAGTTAATAACATTCTCAAAGCTAATACGAAAAATTATTATTAATATGAATGGGTTTTTTACGAGGTATGAAAAGTTAGTTGGTATTAGGAAATCACTTTTCCAAGAACAGGACACTCTAAAACTGAACTTTCCCAGGGCTGGACACTCTTCAAGATGAACTCATTAAGGGTTGGTCACTCTACAGATGAACTTTTCAAGGGCTGGTCAGTCTACAAAGCCTTGGCCTGTCCACGCACAGCGATATAGCGAAACCTTTCCAGAAATTGTGCCTTTAAATGCATTTTTTTAAACTCTATTTTTTTTTTTGTGGGCTTGTAATGTCCCTGCTCCCATAGCTTATTATGTGTTATGCTTGTTATCGTTATCGGTAACAAGCTACCTGCTTTCATTATACTTCATTTTTATTCCATTTTCATTTTATTTATTTTATTTTTAGTGACGCTAATTTTAATTTGATTTTTATTTTATTTAATTTTTTATTTACAGATTCATAGGGGCAATAGTAACATACCTACACACACATGCATACACACACACACTTCTATGTATATGTATATATATATCCACGTATATATATATATATATATATGTATATGTATGGTAATAAACAGCAGCAAGCATATATTTAGAAGCCAAAACGAAAAATGCTAAGCCAGCAGCAGCAGCAGCAGCAGCAGCAACAATAATAATTAATAACAAAAGAGGATATACCACACAGTCCACATACAACATATTCACACAATAATTAATAAATCTAATTAATGCCACACTGATGAGAAAACGAACAGCAGCAGCAAAACCGCAAACAGATAAACAGAAAACCGAAAGCAGAAGCAGAAAAGAGAGAAGCAGCAGCAGCAGCACAAGCTGAAGGCAGCAGCAAAGCAGAAACCCGATGATGCAGCAAAAGCAGAAGCAGAAGCAGAAGTAAAAGTAGAAAGTAGTAGAGATGCAGAAGCAAAGGCAAACGCAAAAATATAACAAACAAACAAAAACAAAAAAAAACACATTTTACTTAGGTAAAATTAAATTTATTTTAAATCTAAAATAAAACTAATAAGCATAATAATAATAAACAATAATGGTAAATAATAAATACAAAACAAAAAAAGAAAGAAAGAAAGAAAGCATAAATTTATACATAATAGTAAAGCGCTGATCGATTGTCATTTTAATTATTATATAAATATTATGTATTCTCCCTCCTACTTCCCTCTCGCTCTCGCTCTCACTCAGTCTCGCTATAAATTACTTCTATTCCCATATATCCCCATCTTAATTTCTATTTTGATTTATTTTCCTTACTCCTACTCCTACTCCCTATTCCCATTATTTTTTTGACGCATAGAAAAAGCCTAAATAAATAATTATTGTATGTGTATATTGAACAGAGTCATGGCATATTTTTTATTGAAAACTACCTTGTTTTTTGTACGTTTAAATGATAAGGAGACCGCGTATTTAATTAATTACTAACTAAATAACTGAGAGTTTTGTGTAGAAATTATGAGCAAGATCCAATAGCCACAAGTCTAAATAAATATAAATACTTAACCTTAAATCAAAGCAAGAGTACATACGAAGAAGAGTTTGAGGTGGAGAAGTAACACGCAGATGAAGATAAAGATAAATTTACACATAAACATAAAGATAGAGTTATTGAGGTGGGAGGAGGGTTCATGAGGATGCCGAGACCTTACCCTAAAAAGAATGAAAGCAAAAGAGAGAGAGAGAGCGAGTAAGAAGCAAAAGCAAAAGCAGAAACCGAGAGCGTAAAGTTAATGTTATGTTAAAGCCTAAATTTAAAGCAAATGATTACAAACAAAAAGCAAAAAGAGGAAGAGAAACAAAAAAACAAAACAAAAAAAAATATTAAAACAAAAACAAAAGAACAAGAAACAAAACAAAAAGCAAAACTGTTTAAACTATTCATATATATTATAATATATACATAATCTTTATATAAATATAAACGAAAAAACCAACAATTTTTTTTTTGCAAACACACGCATTATGTATACATACATATATTAAATAAATAAATTATTTTTATTTTTATTAAATAATTATTATTATTATTTTGTAATAAATAAAAGCAAATAATTAATTGACGAACCACATATACACTGAGCATTAAAAACGAAAGGAATAAAGCGCGAAAGAGAGAGACAAAGAGAGAGAGAGAAAGAGAGCGCATGGAAATCGTAATTTAATTGACAGAATAATCGCTTTTTATGGATTATATTATTGATGTAAACATGAAACACGTACACTAAATATGTTTTTTTTTTGTTTTTTTTTTAATTGCATCAAAATATATATGTACAGATATCTAAACGAAGGATGTATGTATTATTATTTAGCCAGTAATCGAGAAACAAGAGTTATAGTCGAGATTCGGACGTTATAGAACAGATAAAGATACAGAAACTGGATAAAGATAAAGATAGCAGATATCAGTTAGCAGGGACGATGATAATGATAGCTGGCATCTGAGAACCGACGGTTTAGTTGCAATATGTAGATAAGGTTCAAAATTAATTAGTATTGCATAGTCAGTGTCGCCTTTTCTTCCCCACTCCCCTCCCGTCTTTTCCCACTCTCCTATTTTCCTATATCCTATATCCTATATATCCCCCCCTCAGAGCTGCTAAATATTACTACACTTACTTTTCGTCAGAATATATAAATATATATATTATGGTTAGCAGAAATGTAAAAAAGCAAAACAAATAATTGAAGAAATAAAAAGATGATGATGGCATTAGCATAAGCAAGATGAAAATAAGTAATGATGATGATGATAAATGATGGATTACAAATTAGATGATGAGAGAAGTGAGCGAAAAAACTTATATATTTATTTCTATAGTTTATTATAATCGAAAAAAACCCTAAACTAATTTGTATGCTAATTATAAACGATTAATGGATACACACACACACACACACACGCAGAAGAAAATACATTTTTCCTAGTAATTTAGGCACACACACACACACACAAACAAAACATGAGAAAAAACTAAAAAAAAATAAATAAAATAAAAATAAAACAAAAACAAAACAAAAAAAAAACCAACAACCAAGCGTACTAAATCAAGAGGATAAAGAACAAAAAATTCTACACATTTACCTTATTTTTAAATTTGCTAAATACAAATAAAAAAAAGAAAGAACATTAATTTAAAACAAAAAGAAAAGTTATACTAAACACACCAACACACGTACACTGTACACCTACACGTACACGTACACGTACATACGCATACTCTGACAATTGTATATGTAATGCTGTAATAATCATGATAATATATAGAATCGTTGATGATAATGATGAATGAGCAAAGAAGCCGTAATGATAATGATAATAAATGACTACAACAACAACAAGATACAACAAATAAAAAGAGAAACAAATACAATATTTAAACGAAAGTAAAACCTTTCCGTTGCCTTTCCTTTATCTCTCACGTAGCCTTTAAAACCTACTTTATATAGTATATATATCATTTTGTGAGCGTGTCCTGATGTCCTGTCTTTACTCTGTGTATGCATGCTAGAAGAGACCAGATCGTCCGATCATATATTCTATCTATATTTTTCACTCAAAGTGGGGATCTCTTAAAAATTGTGATTCTTCTACGGATATCTCAAGTACATAATATATAGGAAAACCCTTTTATTTTGGTTTATTTTACAACTTTGAAATTTGAAAATATAATCAAAATTCGATTTTTATTTAGAGGTTTTCTGTTTAATTGGAATCTTTACAAAGAATTTGGAAAGAATATATAAATTGACCACAAAACACCTTTGTTAGTACAGAGATCCATTAGATAAATTGAGATTCTGAAATGGTTAAGCTCTTCGATGATGGATAGTTTTTTATAGATGATATTCCAGTTGCTTTCAGGCACCTTCCGCCCTGGGTAAGTCTGACTCTGAAAGGGCTAAGGAGGGGTAAAGACTTAAAATTGGCTCACTTGGCTCCGAATTTCAAACATTCAAACTCTCCTTCAAAAACTAATATTAAAAATACGCTCTTGAGTACGAAATGCCATCTACATTTGTCTCGTCCGCAGGCTCGCAATCGAACAGCGCCCTAAATAGCAGCGGAAACGGAAGTCGGGGCAGCGGCGGAAGCGGCGGAAATGGAGAGGCAGCCGGATCTGGGCCGGGATCGGGATCGGGATCGGGTTCAGGTGGAGGCCAGGAGAATGAGGCCGGCGATAGTGGAGCAGCTGGATCGGCAGGATCGGGAGCAGGAGCAGGAGCAGGAGCCGAGACCGAGGCAGCGGCGTCCGGTTAGCGCGATTGTAGCGCTCTGTTAATGTAATGTTATTCACAAGATTTTCGCTATATTTCCACACAAAAACACACAAGAAAACAAGAAAAGAAGAAGTGGGAAACACACACACACACAATACACATGTATGTATGTATATCTTAGCTATATGCATTGGGCGCAAGCAAATACTTAGCATAAAAAAAAAACGAAGAAAAGAAAAAAAATCATCTTTAAACTATGCATAACTAATAATTAAAAAATAATTTTGTATTATTGAAACAACCCCGAATATATAATAATTTATATATATATATATATGAAACTAGAAGAGAAAGCAAGAAAAAGAAAAATGTTGACTCCATCTCCCCCTACTCCCTCTCCTCCCTATCCGAGAAAATAAAAAATATAGTAAATAACATTAAAGAAATAGCTCGCGACACGTAACTAAATCGTAAGAACATAAAAAAGATATAATAAATCGAGAGAATTACTTAGTGAAATAAATCAAAATTTTTTGTCCCATTTAATGTTTATATATAAATATATGCATATATGCGGTTATACAAGTAACGAGATCAAGATCACAGAAGTTAGCAATCCATAGTAAAAATAAAAGTAAAAGTAAATGGCAAATATATGACAAGAGATCGGAGAGGAAAAACTAGAGGACAAAAATCCAGGTCAACAACAAACAGCAAAAGCAAAGGTAAACCGTTTACTAAACTCGCGCAAGTGCATCTATACCGGTACGATATAGATATTATATAAACATAGTTATATATATACGAGATATTAAACCAACATTCGTAATCCTAGTAGCCTCCCAACCGAAACCAAAAAAAAGAAAAACAAACAAGAAGCCTAGGAAAACCACAATCTCAACTTAAAGAGTAACAAGTAACGAGTAAAGAGTAAAAAGTAACGAGTAAAGAGTAAAAGAGTAACGCGTAACGAGTAACGAGTAACGAGTAAAAGAGTAACGAGTAAAGGAGTAACAAGTAAAAGAGTAACGCGTAAAAGAGTAACGAGTAACGAGTAAAAGAGTAACGAGTATAGCAACATTTTTGGTGGCCTGTTCTTAAGCCAAGTCTAGCATTAACTACGATTATCTAGGAAGCGATCGATTGTCAAATGCAATATACACTATATATACAATAAAAAGCAAGCGTAAAGGATAACAAGGATCATGGAGATCATCAAATAAAACACATAACAAATGCAAAAATGAATGAAAGAAAGGAAAAAACAAAAAACGTGAATGAATGAGAAAAACGCTTTCAACGCGCGACGCCACCCATTAAATTAAATTAAATAATGAACGAGGGAGAACCAGGCCGGATCCTTGATATATATTATGTAAAACTAATCGAGAAACCAACAAACAAACAAACAAACCATTTAGCTGCAATTGAGAATCTAAACTAATTTAAAACAAATTGAATTAAATGCAACCGAAGCGGATGATGATCATCATCGATGATTGTTTAGAATTAAGGCATTAGATCAACAGGACACTCCTCCAATCGCAACCGCAACTCTATGTACTTTACTTACCCCTCGGTTCGATTGGTTCTGCCTTCTACCCACTACTATATATCCCAAGTTAACCTGCTTGCATCCCAATTTCCGCTATAGAAACTAGAGGTGGAGAACTATCGATAGTTTTATCGGCATCGATAGTGATCTAGTGTTCTTTTCCCTAAAATCGTCTGAAAAATAAGGTAAAACTAATAGAATCTATTAAAATATGGAGCGCTTTTTGAAAAAGGGAATGTTTAGTGTTAAAAATTACGTATTATCTTATTTTTCAGACGATTTTAGGGAAAAGAACACTAGATCACTATCGATGCCGATAAAACTATCGATAGTTCTCCACCTCTAATAGAAACCTATAGAGGCGCTTTTGAGCAGCTAAGAAAAAAAGAAAGTAATTATGAGGAAAGCAAGTCTATTTGTATGTATTTCCATAGAACTCGAACTCGAACTCAATCTCCTTATATATATTATGATATGAGAACAAAACGTATATTTTTTTTGTACTAAAAACTAAATGATACATTTATACAATTAAACAAGCGTTGAGTTTTGTGGCATGAAAACTAATAAAAACCTTAACTACATACATAAATACTTAATATAAAGACACACACACACACACACACTCGTACATCCACACGCACATACTTACACTTACGACTATGATTTCAATTCAAATTAAAAAAAAAATATATATAAAAGCAACAAAAAAAAAGAGACAAAAATTACAAAAAAATATAAACAAAGAAAAAAATAAAAGAAAATTCGGAATTTGAGCAAAAAAACACCTTTAATACCCCCCGCGAAAGAAGCCCCAAAAGCATTTTAGTAATTAATCTAAGTACACCAGAAATTATATAAATCACACAACACACACACACACAGTTGTAAGTACTTACCGTTCGATTTCGATAGAAGCCACAGGAAACGGAAATAAAATATAAACACACACACACACTCACACAGACTCACATATATACGCATAGAAGAAACATACATATATACCTACATATATATATATATATGAGAAGAAACAACAAATTTCCGCGTTTCGCTTAAATTATCCCTTAAAAAACAAACAGAACAGGATAAAAGCAACCTAACCCCAAACCAAACCCAACTTAAACTTAATTAACAACTAAACACAAACCTAAACTAATTGCAAATTATAAAAAAAAAAAAAATGAAAACAAAACAAAAGAAAGGGAAACCGAAACAATTTTGACAGAGGAAATGATAATGATTAACGATAACGATAACGAGAATGAAACAAGAACAACACGAGACAAAATGCGTAAAGAAAAACAACATTAATTTAAAAACAATAAAAATTACAAACCAAAAAATATACACAACAAATGCGATTTGATTTTATTTCAAAGGGGAACGGAAAATTAAAGGTTCCAGGATATCCTAAGGTTTCAGGTAAATCTTCATCAACTGATAAATAAATAATAAGAATAATGCTTAATTTAACAACTTTTGGGTAAATCTTAATATTTTTCAGGAAAAGAAAAAACAAAAAAAATATATTTTTTTCATAAATATTATCTAAAACTTCTGTAATATTATATTCTATATTATTTGCCTTTAAAAAGTTATAGCGCTGAGAAGGAATGCTCTGCAGAGCAGCCAAACTCCTGCAATTTTTATTTCTTTAGCGTTTTCAATTTCAATTTCAATTGAATTTTTGGCGTTAAATAGGGTTTTTTTAATTTTTCCCTAATCGCAGTTAAAAAAGGACTTAAAATAATGATATGAAATTTATAGGAGAGTTTAAGCACATGTTAATGCATAAAATAAACTATTCTTAATTGAAAAGTTTCATAAATTAATATTTATTATAGTTTCTGTCAAAAGTATAATTTTTTATACATAATGATTATATATATATAATGATTATATTATAATCCTTTAATTAATAGTCTATTCTGTGCATTTACGCATCTCCGATAAGCCGGAATCTTTGAGGAAGTGCGAGGACCTTTTTTCGAGGCGGGGGCGTTCACATCGTTGTAACTCAAAACCTTTAACCTATTTTTAGCTAACAATTTAGATTTGTAATCTTGGAATATATATTAATAAATGATTAAAAATTAAAAGCTTTATCTAATTCCGGGTCGTTGAAAAACACTCTTAAAAACCGCTAAAAAAAGAGGGAAAGACACTCTTTAAGTTTTAGTTTATTTAAAAAAAAATATAAATATAATTAAGCATCATAAACATAATTAATGACGACTCCTAGGTGCGGCGTCTCTTGCCCAGGCTGAGATCCGTGGCACCAGCACCCGCACCCGCACCCGCCTCCGATTTGGGGCGTCGCTTGCTGCTCCTGCTGGCTGTCAGCTTTGGCATTCCTGCTGCCGACGAGCTGCTGATTAACCTTGATTCTGGAACAGCAACTAAACCAGAGCCTGGCAGGGAGTGGGCAAGGGAAGGGATATGGTTCAGGGGCACTAGCGGCGACTCGAGATGGTGCTCGCTCTTGACCAGCGCACCCGGAGCGATCATAAGCAGGTCGTTGGCTCCACCATTTCCATTCCGTTGGGCAACTGCCACTGCCGCTGCTGCTGCTGCTGCTCCTCCTCCCCCGTCCGTTCGCTCGCATTTGATGTGCCGCACGGCCGAGATATCCGGCTGCTCCAGATCGGAGTCCGCATGCCCGTTCAACGTGCGGTTATCGTTGTTATTGGTCTCCTGATATGCCGGCACTTGACGCTGCTGCCACTCCAGGATGCCGGTCAACAGTTTGATGTACTTGATGGCCGAGCGCAGGATCTCGTTTTTCGATAGCTTCTTATCCGGCGGATGTGTGGGCACTAGTTTTCGCAGCTCGGCAAAGGCACCGGAAACGTTCTGCTGTCGCCAACGTTCCCGCGTGTTGGTGAACACCTTGCGAACGCCACCAACCACAGAACCTCCGCCTGCTGCTCCTGCTCCTGCTCCTCCTCCTCCGGTGACAGAGCATCCTCCACTTAGGGCTCCGCCAGTTGCAGTGCATCCCGAACTGCCTGAGCTGGGTGGAGCTGTGAGGAGACCATTGCGAGAGTGACTGCGCGGGGAGCTGGATAGCGATCGATTGGCTAAGGAATTGGAATTATTTATAGGATTATGTAGTCATGTATTCCCCCTCCTTATCCTTACCATCCGCCTGGTTTCCATTGAGCACAATATAGTCGCGAAGATCCTCCTCATCCTCCTCGGTGTCGTTCAGCGAGAAGTCGGAGAGCTCTGCATCACCGTCGCCATCACCATCCGAGACAGACTCCGTCTTGGGCTGCAGATGGGGCGTGGCATGACGCAACAGGGCCGGCGGTGCTGTCCGTCCCGAATCCCGGACTGTGGCTCCATTTCCGTTTCCTGAACGCGGTGAACTGTTGGCCTCGTCACGGCGACCGCTGCTGTGTCCGGATGATCCACTGGAGGCCGTGCTCCGTTCATCTGCATTGTCCGCTCCGTTGGAGCTGCTGGGTAGCCAGGCCATCTTTCTGGGTGATGGTGAAGCTGATAATGCTGCTGCTGCTGCTGTTGGTCAGGTTGTGATGCCCTCAAAGGACCGCAGCAAAGTGAGCAGCATCTAGCTCAGCTCTGAGTCGATGGGTTCGCAGTTTCCCTTCTAGCTGACAATCAACCCTCCGCGACATGGAAGAGGGCGGGACCAAGGACCATGGGGAACCACCCCCGGACGAGGCATACACACAAAGGGGCGGAGGCTCGGGCTTGGGCTTTAACGATGGCGATCCGAAGTGTATATGTGGATAAAGGGTGCTGGGCGGAAAAGAGAGACAGGGTGCCAAGCTGGAAATATATTTAAAAAAAAACAAGAAAGGAAAGCTAACTTCGGGCGGAGCCGAAGTTTATATACCCTTGCAGAATATTCTGTAAATTATATTTTCCAAATTGAATCATATGCAATCTAATTTAAATGACTTAACGAGAAGGCTGAAATGGCCGGGTAATTTCTGATCGTTCAGTTATATGGCAGCTATAAGATATAGTCGGCCGATCGTTATGAAATTTGGTAGGTCGGATTAACTGACCAAATATGTAATATGTACGAAGTTTTTCTTTTCTATCTTCAAAAACACAAAAGATGGGCAATTTTCGATTTTCAGTTATATTATTATATCTATAGCTATATCTTATAGTCGGTCGATCCTGATAAAATTTGGTTTGTCGTAGTATTTTGCCAAAAATAGCATTCTTACTAAATTTGAACTCTATAACTTTAAAATCGCCGAAGTTATAGCATTTCCGATCAATCAGTTATATGGCAGCTATAAGATATAGTCGGCCGATCCTTATGAAATTTGGTATGTCGTATTATGTTGCCAACAATAGCATTCATACAAAATCTGAATTCTCTAACTCTAAAAACACCGAAGTTATACCATTTCCGATCAATCAGTTATATGGCAGCTATAGGATATAGTCGGCCGATCCCGGCCGTTCCGACTTATATACTGCGTGCAAAGGAAAGAAGGGTGTGTGCAAAGTTTCAAGTCGATAGCTTTAAAACTGAGAGACTAGTTTGCGTAGAAACAGACAGACGGACAGACAGACGGACAGACGGACAGACGGACAGACGGACATGCTTATATCAACTCAGGAGGTGATCCTGACCAAGAATATATATACTTTATAGGGTCGGAGATGTCTCCTTCACTGCGTTGCACACTTTTGACCAAAATTATAATACCCTTTGCAAGGGTATAATATAATACTAAAATAGGTAAATATGTATATATAAAAGGTCTTTATATAAAATTTAAATCATTAAATAACATTGCTTAATTATGAGTAAACTTCAGGATAAGCAAAGTGCTGGACACAGTGTTTTTTACCAACAAAAGTTTTTAATGAGGAACCCTAACAATGAACTAGGATTTTTAAGGAACCTCTATAAGATCAGGAAGTTTTAGAATTTACTTTTTTTTGAGGTAGATATAGTCACCTTTTATCATTTTGCCAATTTGTCCACTTCAAAACCTATTAAAAACATATTATTTCGGTCGATTATCAATTGCCTTAATTTTTTGGCAAATTATCTGAAATAAAATTCGTTTTTCGGATATATTTAATTATATTTATGATTTAGAATCTTATGTAAATCTTATTGTCTGCAAGATGATTTGTACTTTGAAAATATTTATTTATTAATTGTGTAAATCGGGGATCGTAAGAGTTATAATTTTTAAAATAAAAATCATAAAATAAGAGTTATTATTAAATTTGTATATAAAAAATTGTTAAATAATTTTTATTTTTCAATTTAAATAATTAATGCATTTTTATTTTTCAATTTTTATATAAAAGTTGACAAATAAATGTTATTTTCAATTTTTTAAAATAACAATTGAAGAATATTTATTACTTTCAATTTTTATTTAAAAAAATAACAGTTATTTGTCAACTTTTATTACAAAAATTAAATAAAAATTGTGAAATACCAATTTATAAAATAAAAATGGCTTTAACAAGTTTATCTTATTTCTGAATAGTCTTGAAAAAATTATGATATACCCAATTTTTAGCTTCCTAGCTCAAATATTGGGTACAAATTTTTATTTTACACATAACTCTTATTTGCGAAACCTGGTTTAAATCTAACATGTTTTACAATCTTACTGAGCCTTAATAGGAAATGCTTCTTCCTTTAATAATTGATAATTATTTTTTTAATTAATTTTTTCCCCTTTCCATCTTATTTGTTAAATCAATCATAATCCTGTTTCAACTGCTAGGACACTCTCCTCATCTCTGTGATTTTTTTGAACAATTCAAAGATTTTAATCTGCTCACTTAACCCAGGCTTAAGGTCCGGCAAAAGTTTTCCGTTGGGCGTGGAAATTTCAACGCCTTTTTCCGCTTTTCAAGTTTCACGGAAATTTGCCTTTCGCGGATTTTTTCCACACCACGGCAAAAACTCATCATTAATTAGATAATTATCCTTTGGCAGGAGCCTGAAGTCAAAATAGGTGCAGAGTTCACAGGGCGCAGGCGCCAAGAGGCGGAGCCAAGTCAACGGAATATTTGGGGGTTGTTTTCTATTTCCCAGGACATTTTCGCGTTGATTCCTAACAATATAAAGTATTTTAAAGTACGGAAATAATTTTTACTGTTATACAAAAGCTAAAGTTCAGACGTGACAGCTCCCGGGATTTACCTGGCTGCTCCTCAGATTATTATTATATTTACTGTCCTCATAAAGACATACTGGACAGGTGAGTGGTCAGTTTTGCATGCCAAATTGATGACGATTTAATTTTGATTTAGGTTTTAGTTTTATTTAAATCTTTAGTGAACTACAATTGAGGAAATTTAAACTTATAAATAAAGAAATGTGAATACATGTTGTATAAAATATAAAACGTGAATAAATTCAAGTAAAAAGTAAATTAAAATAGATAAAATGAAACTTCCGTGAAACGTGAACAATTTCAAGTGAAAAGTAACTTTAAATAGATAAACTGCAACTTAAATATTGATTTTGTTGCAACAACTATCATTACAGCATATTAAAGTACTGTTTTTCCCCTTTAAAACTCGTTTTTAAAATTTGAAACCATTTTTATAAGCCTTTGAGTTATTGTCTGAGATGTCCTGAGCTTGAAGTTTTTATTTGTGGCTAATTTGAAGATATATATGTATGTAAGGAAGGATTTACCCCTAAAAATAACTATATTTTATCCTAATTAAAATAAAATGACCTTTAAGTCAGTTATACTTTTAAATCGTTTTTGTTTTTATAATGTAAATCTTATAAATTATAATGAATCTTAGACTTAAGTTCCTGAATAGTCAATTAAAGACTTTTTCAGCTTCCAAAACCTCTCCACTTCGCCTAGCATATGCGTGGCTTCCCCTTCTCCTCTCCCACAACTACCTGCAACCTGATTTAATCCTACTCCCCACTCTAGATCACTATCCGTATTCATGAGCAGGTCCTGGCCAGAGGGTTGGCCTTGCCTGGGAACTCTGACCTAATCCCAATCTCAGTGAAAGTCACACTCGCCCCGCCTGAAAACCACCCCATGGAATCCGATTAGCGGCAATCAAATAATATCACTTTTGATCAAAATATCAAAAAAAAAAAAGTCAAAGGAATCGGCGGAGGAAAATTCAACAGTGGCCGCGCGGAAGCATCAAAATCAAATTAGCACCAGCTTGGTGGCTAATTCGAAGGCGCTTTATCACTTTCCCGGCAGGCGGACGACTGACTGCCTGGCGGGTGGCACGTGTGTGGCCGGCGCAGATAAGGACCAAAACTCCGGCCAAACACTCACACGTGACCCTGGCCAAATGGATTTTCACACCCACTCGACGGCGGCAAAGCCGCCAATTAATAAAATTCAATTACTCCCAGCCACCGCAGAGGGCGGATGGGAAGAGCTGATAAGGAAAGAGCTCGTCCCGTGGGCAGGCAAGCATCCTGAAGAAGGGGTTGAAGGAGGCAATAAATATTTATTAGGAATAAAAAAAACCCTTGAAATATATAGATAGTTGTTTGTAAAGGTTTTAGTTTAGGGAAAAGAGAAATTTTTATTATTTAAAAGACGAAAACTGAGAGAAAACAACAAAAGCTTGTTATTAAGGTTGATCCCGCTGTTGTTGCTGAAACTTATGCTCCTCTTAAAGGACAATGTTGTATAAAAAACAGGAACCGTTATCATTATAAGTTTAATTTTAAAAACTTAAATGATAATGTTTATTTTTCGATGTTTTCTGTTTTCATCAAAGACTTATCTTTTGCAGTGTGACCATATCAAATGTCAGCGAAAGTACCGCGTTCTTTCCCTCGCTTTTCCCTCGTCAACAAGCTGTAGTTCAATCGGCGGCCGCTTAATGGCGTTCCATGTTCTTACGACCCTTTTAAAATATAAACTTATGTTTTTTTAAGTAAATTCAAACTTGACGGTTGAAAAGATGTGTTTTAGATCATATATGAAGTTCCCGTTTTTTTTTTAATTTAAATTCAAATTTGGCGGTTGACTAGTTGTGTTTTAAATCATATATGAAACTAACGTTTATTTGCAAATTGTTGCTGTCAAAATGTTTTTTGTTGTAAATCAAAGAAAATTAATAAACTTGGCTTGCAGGTTTGTTAAGCTAACAAAAACTAGCACAGCATCGTTTTCCGAATTGAAATTGGTAGATTTTTGGCCAAGTTATCACATTTCCAAACTTCGATTTTCATGTTTCCAGTTTTTCAAAAAATCAAAAAAAAAGGAGTTACATCGTACAAATTGTGAAAAATTTGAAAATCTGTGAATCAAAGGATAATTATAAACTTGGTATGCATGTTTGTTAAGCTTACAAAAACTAGCCCTGCATCGTTTTCCGAATTGAAATTGGTGGATTTTTGGCCAAGTTATGACATTTCCCATTTCCATTTCCATTTCCATATAATCACCAAATTTGATATTTGGCGATATTTTATTATTTCACAATTTCCTTTTTTGAATTTCGTGAAAATTGGACGACTTTATCCTATAGCTGCCATTGGAACAATCAGGAAAATAATAAAAAAAAATCAAAACTCGGATGTTTCTCAAAATATTTTCATCAAATTTTCATTATTCATTATTATTTTAGAACTTCGTACTGAATTTCATAGTTCAATTGCAATCTGCAAGGGTATATAAACTTCGGTGAGCCGAAGTTAGCTTCCGTTCTTGTTATTTGTAATTTTTATTAACTTATGAGTGAATACTTTGGTGCACACCCAAGTCAATACTTTCACTCAAAGCAATAAGTGAAAACTTTAATGCACACTGAAATAAATTAACCCTAAATGCATCAATGCTGTTGCTGTAAAATTGTAATTGTTGCTCAACAGCTCTGTTGTCTTTAATTTGGTGAGTATGCACTACAATTTTAACTCATTCAGCCAATATTGTTAATATATAAAACTATGCAATTCGAGCCCGAATAGTCCGGCCATATACTTGTGCATATTTTGGGAGAATTAATTAGCAATTAATTGGATGTACGAATATATGGCATACTTTTGCGCTAAAGTTAGAGAAAGAAGTGTCGGCCGCTAGATGGCTTTGCCGTTCCGAACGACTTTCAAAATATGTTTTAAATTTATTTTTATTTAATTTTAAATTTCAGTCTGCGAAGAAGACATTTCCGACCTTACAATGTGTATATATTTTTGATCAGGATCAACAGCCGAGTCAATCTAGCCATGTCCGTCGGTCTTTTTGATATTGAAATACAGAGAAAGAGTAATCGATAGAATTAGGGATACAAAAAAAGAGAAATGGAGAAGGAGATAGACAGATTTAAGGATACTCAGCAAGAGAGATGGATAGATATAGAGATACAGAATGAAAAAAAGGGAGATGGGCAGATATAGAGAAAGATAGATAGAAGGAGCGAAATATACAGAGATGGAGAGTTAAAAGGGGAAGAAATGGAAAGTGTGCTACACATAGAAAGAGATATAAAAAGAAGAAAGGAAGGCAAGCTGTAGCAAGACGGTCACTTCCATCGCAATATATGTATATTCTTTCGATCTTACTCTTCCCAACTTATAAATCTGCAATAGAAAGAGGACTATATTCATAAATGCTCAATTTCATATGACAATGTGTGGAGTGGCGCCATCTGTGGCTCACATCATCCGCGCTCGCCACTTCCCGTTTGAAAAGACCCGTTAGCGCAATCGATAACATACCCTGGGCGGCGAAATATCAGCTGTCTGGAATTGAAGTGTTATTGGCATTTCGTACGTGCCGCCAACCACATCCGACGCACCAGTTGAATCTGCAACTGAATTCGTGCATCTGTGCAAGAGCTTCCATACAAATATGGGCAGTCGGGCGGCGGGGGCTTGAGAAAGCTTGGCGCCACTCACTACCAAAAGCAAGGGACCTGAGCGAGAGAGCCAGAGACGGAGACCACGAGTGCAAGAGCTCCAGCTATAGCGAGAGCGAAGAGCGACGAGTGACTAATACCGTTATGCCGCCGCCGCCGCTGCCTATATGCAAAACGCCATTGTGCGAAATGGCGGCGGCGTTCTACGAGAACGCCACAAAAGGCCGTATAGGCAGTGAAAAGCCGCCGCTCACGTGGCTCCATGCGTGACTTGACCGGCACAGCCACCCCCTGGTCTACACTTGGCGAGAAAGTGTGAAGTGTTCTTCGCGGATATCTTCATTGAAAGTCTTGTGGTAATAACAAAATACTTTATTTTAAAGTGAAATAATGAACATAACCCTTAAATAATGAATATATCCCTTAAATTAATAAATGTATTCCTTAAATAGATAAAAATATATATTAAATAATATAAGAAATACAAGTAATGTGTTAGGTTTTCTTATCTTATTTTGAAATGTATCTTTTGCCATCTTTGAAACATTTTTAGTTTGCAAAACTTTCCCCTGATTTAATAATTTCCTATTTATTCTTCCTTTTTATTCTCTCACAAGCACCTCTAGTTTTTCCAAGTGTATTCGGCTCACTCGCACACCCACACACGCACAGCCAGCACACGGACGGCGTGCGAAGGCAAAGAATCAACGTGCTGCCGCAGCCACCCGCCGCCACCCTCCTTCACTACGCCCAGACACCACCCACATCCGCCCTTTCCGAAGGCCTTACAGGTGGCGGGCGGCCTCTCCTGGTCTGGCTTAACCCCAAGTCAGTGGCCAGGGGTCTAATTTGCCGATTTATTTTATTGGAATGCTTTAGCATCACCAGCGAAGGTTAGTTTATCTTAAAAACAATGTCTAAACATTGCCTTAACTTTTATTTATCTTTTTTAGATGAGATTATTGCCTTGGCGGTGAAAGGAGCCCTTCCAAAGGATGTTAAGTGACCAGAATAATTTTAGTTAACACTTAATAATACTATAACTCAATACAAAATAATATATACAAGCTTTTACAAGTATAATTTAAAGCTTTCAGCTTAGTTCTGTTTTAAAGAATAATAATGCCTGTATAGCACTGTTTTTTATATACAAAAAATGTTAAAAATTAGCTAAGGAATCATATAATAATTAAAAAAACCCATTTTTAACTCTTAATTTTTAGCTCTGCTTAAAATTTCCTTCATCTAATATTTTCCATTTATCTTAAGTGTTTTTTTAGAGCCCTGCTAAGGGTTAAGGCCAGAGCCCTGCGATAAACTATGTCAGCCGACTTGCTGGGAATCTCGGCTCTCCAAACCCCTCTGCTCATCAAGCTAGAGAAGCTTCGAGTGATTGAGAATAAAAATACGAGAATGCGACTGAGAGCTGCAGTGTTTGTTTTGTGGGAAAACCTGTGGAGCTGCCTCAGTACTCTCAGTAATCGTGCGAATTTCCATCAAGAAGGTCGTGAAGCGCGCTTGTCGTCGTCGTCCAGTCGTATAGCGAACCCAACCGAAATCATATCGCAATTATTTTGTATTTATTTCTTTGGTGCCACAGAGAGTGACTTCTAACCATTACCCATTACCAAGAGGGGTGTGCAGTGAACTTATATACCAAATATCAGAGATATCATAATAGCTAATCCCCGGATACTATCAGAAACCTTAACCCATAAGCACTCAAGAGTGCCAGCCGGAGAGAGAGAGAGAGAGAGAGAGGGAGCAAGTAAGTGAGAAAGTGGAGTGCAATTGTCACGTTGTTGCAATAAAGTGAGTGGAGAATGAGAGCAGAGCGTCGCGTTGCCTATTATCATATTGCAAAAAAAAAGCTAAACAACTCTCGGGCCTTGCAACTTACATAAACCCCGTTGCTCGTAACGAGTGCATATAGTGTTTATTAATAAGTGCCGTGCCGTGCCAGAGCGAGAGGCCAACAATGGGGCTTGGGGCTCGGGAATTGGCAAAAACAAATATCAGTATCGCCGCCCTGCACGTTGCAAAGGCAAAAAAAAAAAAGAAAACAGAAAAACAACAACCGGAGAAGAGTAATCGCAGCGTAAACAAAAGCTCTGCTCCGGCATACCTGACCCTTGCTAAATTCTAGCCGATTGTCTGAGCTAGGCGACCGAATTACACCAAATTACACTCGAATATTACGCATACGTAGCGTGGTCCGTGTGGGTGTGTGATTGTATTTTAGGGAATATGAAATTCATTGGGGATTTAGTTATCTCTGTTTTAATAATTAAGAGATATTTAACTTATTCTCTGACCTTGGGCAACACTTTCTCGACTTCTCTCTAACACTAAGACTTAATTTCTTAAAGAAAACTATATTTTTTAGCTGTATTTACTAAAATAACTCTTTTAAATCTAACTTAAATAATCTAATATCACAATATTATAGGGTATATTCCGCCTTGGCTTAGAAACTTTAATTTTTAATTAGCTTTTGTGCGTATGAGTAATATTACTCATACGACGCATAGTACCAGGTGGTCTTTCACAGAATTTGTATTTATAGAAACCCAAACTCATTTGGTTTACATTTCATTTTATTTATTTAAATATGTACATAATTATTTGTTTAAGTTAAAAAAGGGAATACCCTCACATATACTATTTCGTCTTAAAATATTTGTTATTTCAAGTATAAAATACAATCTTTTAAGGCGCACAATTTTCTAAATTTTCAATAAATATAACTATTAATATTATTTTTGTAGAGATTTAAAAAAAAAACACCAAAAGCCATCTATTTTTAGACACTAAATTAGTTAATAAAATATAACAGGTAATTAATTTTATTTTTAGTATTTCTGACTACATCTTAAAGGTAATTTAGGTAGAAATTTTCTCTGAAATAAACCTAAGAACTCTTCACGTAAGTCTCTCTCGATATCCATTATCTCTCGCCCCGCACTTGATGCCACAAATAGACCACAAATGGCGGCAGTTATGAATATGTCTACAATATGACTGCGCTACGTTCTGTGTGTCCTGTGTGTCCTGAATCCTGCGCTGCATTATCTAACAGCGCCGCCGTCGTGACGCACGACCATATGTAATCCTTCAGCCGGGCTTCCTCCACCTGACGTATGGCATTGGATAATTGGTTTCTTTTGTTCCCAAGGGGATTATACAAAAAATTAATACTGATTGGTTGTTATCTATTTTTAGAGGCATAATTAAAAATAGTTTTTCTTTTTTAAGCCTGCATAAAAGAGGAAATTTTAAATTTGAAGAAGGATTCATTGAAAAATAATAAAACTTGAATACATACATTTAAACAATTTAAGTTCTTTATAATCTGGTCTTTAATATGATGATCTATCATAATATTATGCAATTTTTTTGTACATTTTTTTATCTTTCCTTTTTTTTGTACCGTTTTTACCTTCCTTTTTTTATTTTCCTTTTTTTTTTGTGTGATTTGTGTGAGGATTATATAATCCCCCTCGCGACTTCTTATGACATTTTCGTAATTATTTGGGGTACGAAATATGAGATGCTTGACTTGACTGCAAACGAAAACAAAAAACACGCTTTGATCAGCGAATTTATACAAAAGTCACTACACTACACTGGCCTACAAAAGGCAAGAAAAGAGTTATTAATAATTAATAATAATTAATGGGTTTTTTAGTTTTAATTGTAATACTTTTTAATGGTAAATAAAAGAAGTTCAAAATATATTCTAATTAAACGAAATTAATGATAAATTGAAACTAAGAGTAAAGGTGTATATCTATGTATCTAATAGGTGTATCTATGAATTTTATAGATACTTTCCATGTATCTGTAAACTGTATCCGCATCTGTGCATGCTTGCTGCCTGCATAACGGCATCCGTCGGAGAGAGAGAGCAACAAATGACAGCGCCTGCAGCTGCACGTGAATGCAACGCAGGGCACACCGACTCACCCACCCCTCACGTCACAGTATAACCAGCCTAAGACGAACACAAATGCAACTTATGCGTACAAAATAATAATAATTATAAAAAGAGTAACTCTCTTAAGAAATGTTATTAATATTACCTTAGCTAATAACTTATTTTCTATTCATTTATTCTATATTACGAATTGTTCCCCTTAGGCAAGCTCTACTCTACTTTATCCCTTAAGCACAGCTTACGTTATGCCACTAATCTGTTGTTAATTAGAGGTGCAAATTGCTTACGTTTATTTGTTCATTTTCCAGCAAACTTAAATGTAAATATTTTAAGGGGAAAAAAATTGAATCACCAAGCAACTATTTTGTTTTTTTTTTTTTTTTTTTTTTTTTTTGTTTTTTAATTTAAACAAAGAATGGAAAATGAAAGTGAAGTAAAGGGAATTGATTCAAGAAGGTGGCAAGTTCTGTCTGCATTTGAAATGCGCCAATAGACTTCGTGACTTCATTTCATCACTCGCAGTGACCGAAGTGAAACAATAGTTGTGAAATACTCAAACAAATCGATTCAATCTCGTGCCCTGGGATGGATTTAAATAAATAAATAAAACACAAAGAAAGGCAGGCAAAGAAAATATAAGAAACTATTGTTTGAAGTGGAAAGTAGATAATATTATTAGAAATTAAGCTAGGGAAAGCGTTCTCTTATAAAATAGTAAAGACTTAATGCATTTAGAAGTGTATTTTTATACCCTTGCAGGGTATAATAATTTCAGTCATTCTTGATCAGGATAAACAGCCGAGTTGATCTAGCCATGTCTGTCTGTCCGTCCGTCTGTCCGTCCGTCTGTCCGATTATACGCAAACTAGTTCCTACGTTTTAAAGCTATGTGAATGAAACTTTGCAGGTAGTCTTCTATATGCTCTCACTCCTACATAAGTCGGAAAGGGCCGGATCGGACAACTATATCATATAGCAGCCACTTAAAAACAAATACAACTTTGTCAGTTTTCAACATATAATCAACAAATTTGATATTTGGCCATTTATTATTGTTTCAGAATTTCATAAAAAATTTCATGAAAATCGGACGACTTTATCTTATAGCTGCCATAGAAAAACTTGTGAACAGTAGGAACGATCAGCAAAATTTTCGAAAACAAATTATAACTTCGCTGTTTCTCAACACATTTTCATCAAACTTTAGATTTAATATAATTCCAGAATTTATATTTAAATTTTATGACAATCGGACGACTATATCCTATAGCTGCCATAGGATCAATCAGGGAAATAATAGAACAAATCATAACTCGGTTGTTTCTCAACATATTTTCATCAAATTTGAGATTCGACCATTCAATGTTATAGAATTGTTGTTATGTTAGAATTTCGTTTTTAATTATATATAAAGCCGAAGGTAGCTTCCTTTCTTGTTTATTTTATATGTAATATGTATTCAAGTAATCTATACATTTTATTGATTTCTTAATTGAATTAATTTTATTGAAATTTTTTCTTTGTCACAGATCTCTCTTGGTACATTTAAGATCGGAAAACTGGAGAACTCAAACACAATGGAGGGCGGCGAGTCCACAGAGTCCACACACAACACCAAGGTGTCCGATTCGGCCTATTCAAACAGTTGCAGCAACAGTCAGTCGCAGCGCAGGTAAGCTTTATCTGTAATCCTTTATCTGTATCTTTATTAAAAATCCATAATCCCCAATCTCCAATCCCCTTTACAGTGGCAGCTCCAAGTCCCGGTTGAGTGGCAGCCACTCCTCTGGGAGCAGCGGCTATGGCGGCAAACCCTCAACCCAGGCCAGCAGCAGCGACATGATCATCAAGCGCAACAAGGACAAGTCGCGCAAGAAGAAAAAGAACAAGGGCGCTGGCCAGAGCCAAGTGCAGACCCAGACACATCCACATCCCAGCACCAGCCTGGACAGGGAGCGGGAGGACAGGGGAGTAGAGGAGCCACGGCAGAACCAGAGCAGCGGCAATGATGCTGTCGGTGAAGACCATGAACAGAATCTGCAGGAGTTGCAGGATAACGAGGAATGCAACCAACCCAATGCCGAGGAGGAGGAGGAGGAACAGCGGCAGCAGGAGTCCGGCACCGAGGAGTCGGAGGCAGAGCACCGAGCGGGCGTGGCCAAGTCAGAGGCCACACAAACCTTTCCCATACCATCGCCGCTGTCGGTGACCACACTGCCGCCCTCGCTGCCCAGCCATCATGTGGGCGTGTCCTGTGTGGACAGCGGCATTGGTGGCAAGTCGGAGAAGACCTGGGAATCGGCGCCGGGCAAGCTGGAGTCGGTGGTCGGACTCGGCGCTGGCGGCGTCGGCGGCGGTGGTGTCGGCGGCGCCGCTGCCGGAACACCCGGAGTTCGCGTGGAGCGCGTCAAGGAGGACAGTTTCTGCTGCGTGATCTCCATGCACGACGGCATCGTCCTGTACACCACACCCAGCATCACCGACGTCCTGGGCTTTCCGCGCGACATGTGGCTGGGCCGATCCTTCATCGACTTTGTGCACATCAAGGACCGCGCCACATTCGCCAGCCAGATAACCACTGGGATTCCCATTGCCGAGTCGCGCGGCAGCATGCCCAAGGATGCCAGGAGCACCTTCTGTGTGATGCTGCGTCGCTATCGCGGCCTCAAGTCCGGTGGCTTTGGTGTCATCGGCCGTTCGGTCAGCTACGAGCCCTTTCGCCTGGGCCTCACCTTCAGGGAGGCTCCGGAGGAGGCCCGGCCGGACAATTACCTGGTGTCCAATGGCACCAATATGCTGCTCGTCATCTGCGCCACGCCCATCAAGAGTAGCTACCGAGGTGAGTCCTGAGGCTAATCTTGGGAAGTCGAATATCTCAACTTCTTTCTCTCAATAGTTCCCGACGAGGTGCTCTCCCAGAAGAGCCCCAAGTTCGCCATCAAGCACACGGCCACGGGCATCATCTCGCATGTGGACAGCGCGGCAGTCAGTGCCTTGGGCTACCTGCCGCAGGATCTCACCGGACGCAGCATTATGGACTTTTACCATCACGAGGATCTCGCCGCCATGAAGGAGACGTACGAGACGGTGATGAAGAAGGGGCAGACGGCAGGTGCCTCTTTCTGCAGCAAACCGTATCGGTTCCTCATCCAAAACGGCTGCTATGTCCTCCTGGAAACAGAGTGGACGAGCTTTGTGAATCCCTGGTCCCGCAAGCTGGAGTTTGTGGTGGGCCACCATCGGGTTTTTCAGGGTGAGTTCATCGGAGCTAGCTTTAATTGGAATGTAAATGAATTATAAAATCCCTTGACCAGGTCCCAAGCAGTGCGATGTCTTTGAGGCGGCGCCCACCTGCAAGCTGAAGATCTCCGAGGAGGCCATGGGTCGGAATACACGGATCAAGGAGGACATTGTCAAGCTGCTGGCCGAGACAGTGTCACGGCCATCGGACACGGTCAAGCAGGAGGTGTCACGGCGCTGCCAGGCCCTGGCCAGCTTCATGGAGACGCTGATGGACGAGGTGTCGCGGGCGGACCTCAAGCTGGAGCTGCCGCACGAGAACGAGCTGACCGTGTCCGAGCGCGACAGCGTGATGCTCGGCGAGATCTCGCCGCACCACGACTACTATGACAGTAAGAGTTCCACCGAGACGCCGCCCAGCTACAACCAGCTCAACTATAACGAGAACCTGCTGCGTTTCTTCAACAGCAAGCCGATCACGGCCCCCGTCGACCCCGATCCTCCCAAGACGGAGCCGGCGGAGTCACGTGGCGGCGGCACCTGCGTGAGCCGAGGCGAGGATGCGCGCTGTGCCCTCAGTCCCGTTCAGGGTTTCGGTTCCGGTTTCGAGGGTAGCGGCGGCAGCGGTTCCTCCGGTCACTTCACCACCGGCAGCAATGTCCACATGAGCAGTGTTACGAATACCAGCAACGGCGGCACAGGCGGCACGGGTGGCACAGGCACCGGGACAGGCACCGGCACAGGCACCGGCACAGGCACGGGAACGGGTACGGGAACGGGCACAGGCACTGGAACCGCCAGTGGCACAGCCACAGGAACGGCCAGTGGCACTGCCACTGGGACAGCCACCGGAACGGGCACTGGCAAGGGCACGGATACCCACACAACGGGCAGTGGCACCACCGGTGGCACGGGCAGTGGCACGGGAACGGGCACCACGGGGAACAACTCGGGAACGTCAAGCACACCGCCGGTAACCCTCACCGAATCGCTGCTGAACAAGCACAACGACGAGATGGAGAAGTTTATGCTAAAGAAGCACCGCGAGTCCCGCGGACGCACTGGCGACAAGAGCAAGAAGTCATCCGCCAACGACACCCTCAAGATGCTGGAGTACAGTGGCCCGGGCCATGGCATCAAGCGAGGCGGCTCCCATTCCTGGGAGGGCGAGGCCAACAAGCCCAAGCAGCAGTTGACACTGACAGGAGGCGGCTGCAGTGGCAGCAACGGAGGAGGAGGAGGAGCAGGCGATGCCACTAAGGGTACGGTGGGTGGCGGTGGAAGCGGTGGCGTGGGATCCGGAGGAGCAGGCGTAGCGGGCGGAGGAGGAACGGGTGGTGGTGGTGGTGGTGGTGGTGGTGGTGGTGGAGGCACACCGACAAGCACACCAGGAGCAGGAACACCGGGAGTAACGGGTCCAGGAGTAGGAGGAGGAGGAGGAGCTGCAGGAGGAGGAGGAGCAACAGCAGCAGGAGGAGGAACAGTAGCAGGAGGAGGAGGTGGAGGAGGAACAGGAGGAATTGGAACTTCCTCTGTGGGCAGCTCCACCCCAGTACCCTCTTCATATCCGCAGTGCACCCAGAACATTAACCTGTGGCCACCCTTCTCCGTGGGCATCACCACACCCGTTCATTCCACCCACACGGCCATGGCCCAGAGCAGTTTCTCCTCTGCCGGACTCTTCCCCACCTTCTACTACATTCCCGCCTCGCTGGCACCCACCAGTCCCAGCCCCAGTCCCTCGCCACGATCCCACAAGCACCAGCATCAGCACCAGCATCAGCTGACCCATTCGCATCCCCTTAAGAATCCAGAGCAGCCGACAACCTCACAGCAGGCGGCAGCAGCAGCAGCAGCGGCAGCAGCTCAGGCCATGCCACTGCAGTACATGGCCGGAGTGATGTATCCGCATCCCTCGCTCTTCTACACACATCCAGCGGCAGCGGCAGCCACGGCCATGATGTACCAACCGATGCCGTTTCCCGGAATGGCCAATGCCATGCAGGTGCCGGAGCAGCCATGCGGAGCACAGTCGTCCTACAACAAGACGGTGTATACGGTGAGTTGAACAAGGTGTTTCCTAACCATTTTCTAACCAATTTTCTCGACAGCCGCCGCAGGTAATGGTAGCACCGCCAGCAACGACGACCAAGGTGCCCGGAGCCTTCCACTCGGTAACTCCCGCCCAGCTGCAGCGGCCCAGCTCGCAGGCAACCTCCGTAAAGGCAGAACCGGGCTCCAATGTGGCTCCCTCCGATTCCTCAAAGAAAGAGGTGCCCGACTCCTCGCCCATTGCCTCCGTAATGGGTGACTACACCTCAGACCCGCCCTGCAGCAGTAATCCCACCAACACGAAGGTATAAGAGGAGTTTACTCAATTGCTCTCTTAGTTTCTCAGTACCCTCGCTCAGTTCCTCACTTAACTCCTCATGTCTTAATTTTTACAGAAATACACCGACAGCAATGGAAACAGCGACGACATGGATGGTTCCAGCTTCTCCTCTTTCTACTCGTCGTTCATCAAGACCACCGATGGTTCGGAGAGTCCGCCGGACAACGACAAGCAAGATGCCAAGCACCGTAAGCTGAAGGTATTTACTCAGGTTAATCGACTGACTTGTTAAATATGAGAGGAGTGCCTTGAATTTCCATTGACTGACATCGATGGGCCTTCAAATTTGGGAGATTTCCCCCGCTGTGCTAATCCCAGATTGATTTTTTTTTTACTTGTAACAGAGTATCAACACGTCGGACAGCAAGATCTTGGAGCATCCGGAGGAGGACCAGACACAGCACGGGGATGGGTAGCTAAACCCGCAGGTGCTGCTGACCGACGTACACAATCGGGTTACCAACGTGACCGACGTCGATCCCTAGGACGAAGCCAACTACAACAACAACAACAACAGCAGCAGCAGCTACCGAAGACCCGCAGGGATCTGGGCCATGTGTAGGTAGCCCTTTCCCCAGAGAATTTCCCTTTCATTTATTGTCAATCTTGTTCCTTCCAGTTCTCCGGATGATCCGGAAGTACATGCCCTAATCTAAGTCTGAATCTGAATCTGAGCCACACAACGAAGGAGGAAAACAACGAGGAGCAGCTCCAAGCATAGTTCTAAGCCAGATGATCTCGAAGGATACCCACACAATAGCCACCCATTCAGCGGAGGAGAGACGGAGATCTGCCAGCAACCAGAAAGACTTTTACTTAAAGTCAAAACCAAGAATTTTGTGCAACTTCCCTGACAAATATCTAACCCGTAACGAATTCTGCTCAGTCTCAAAGCTGTGGCTAAGAGCGCTCTTAATTTATTTATTTCCATATGGAGTCGCAATATAATAAAATCGGATAAAATACAGCTTCAAACGAAAAACTTTGAACCAACCACCAAGCCCAAGCCTGTGTATTTTAGTATTCGTCAAGATCGGTTGGGAATCACAGGGTAATTGATCTTAAATCTTAAATTAAATAACTTTCCTTGATGTGATTATGATAAGAAATTGATTAAATATAATTTTATTTAATATAATAATAAAAAAGAAAGAATCTCTGTAGTAGAAACTCTAGTTACTCGTCCTTCTGCTCTCAATTTCCTAGTCTTAACTCGCCGCTCGTTCTTTTTACTCGTTGTTTCCTTAAGTTTCTTTTGATCCTCACTTTCTCTCGCTAGTTTCAATGAGTTTATAAATGCCATATATTGTTTTATTTAAAGATTTCGATTACAGGAATCGTATAATCTTTAGTATATAATAAACTACAGTGTTTACTGGTTCGCAAAGAACGAGTCGTAGGGTATGTTGTTCCACAAATGCTGCAACATGGACTTGAAGGCCGTGGCACTGGCCTCATTGATCCTCGGCTGGATATCGACGGCCAGAGTGTTCCACTCCTGGTTCAACACCTTCAAGGTGCTCTCCCGCAGCTCCACGTTGTCGTTGAACAGGTTCGACATGTCAAAGTGACCACTGTGAAGATAATAGAGATAATAGAGAGCTTTCTATGCTTCGGATGCTAGGGACTACTCACGCCTTGATCTTGGTGAGCACCTTGTAGTCGGTGATGCTGAGATAAGTGTGGCCATCGGCCCGCTTCACTGGCATGGCTGTGATGCGCGACTTGACCTGCACCCCCTTCAGCTTGATGGTCGCATCGCCCTTGCTAATGATGGGCAGGATCAGTAGCTTGCCATTCACATCGTACTTGGATCGCAGCTCCAGCTCCGGGACATCAATGACCATGACCAGCTTGAGGGGCTTGCTGAAGGTCGGGTCTTTGACGAAGCCCTTCAGGCTCTTCACAACGCCCGTGTTGGCCAGGTTGTAGAGCTTCGATTGGGTCATCAACAGCTTAAACTGCACCGACTCCGAGTGGCCGCCACTCTCCACGCGCACCGTGCCCAAATCCAGGGGCTCCAGACTGTTCACCTGCAGCTCTGGAATTCCCAGCTTGAAGGCTTTAAGGAAGGCCTGTGCCTGGGCCACGAAACAGGTCTCGTCCTCCACTTTGCACAGCTTCAGCGGAGCAGCTTAAATACAGGAATTGATGTCATCAAGATCATCTTTATAATCAAATTTACGTACGAAATCCTCCATTGGCCTGGTTAATAGCCGGCATTAGGCATAGGAGACTGATCCATGCCAGGAACTTAACTGCCGAAACACCGATGAACTTCATTTTCCCGTGAAATTATAATATATCCGTCTTTTCTTTTACTTTCCACAACGACAACTGATGATGAACTGGTCAAGTCCCAACGAAAGCGGGGCCTATTTATCCATCCTCTGGGAGGTGCGAGTTCAAGAACGATCGGATTAATGCGCCTAAGCCCGATCGTACTGGCTGAAACTTTATTTAAATTATTGCCAGCGGAAAACTTGCTCGAACTGGAAATACCTAGGGGGGGTTTTCGTGCTAAAATCCCTCAAATTATAATTGTAATCTAAGAAATCGGGTGACCCCATTTGCATTATAAATGAATTTTCCAGATCCCTGGGTTTTTGGTTTGCTAATAATAATGTAATAATAAATTTCCCAAATTAATTATTTATGCTTTATAATTAATATTAGATATTTAAAGACTGATATCAGTGCATATTCCCTGTTGAGCACAGAGTATGTGGGTAGCCGGTACTGCCGGAATACCGGCATTCGGCTCATAAATCGCATCCAAATCGAATATGAGTGAAAACTAAATCATTTTTGACTTGGTAGCAATGGAGAACGGGTTTCTCTTCTCCAATCCCCCGTTCTCGTAACAGATCTCTAGACTATATATAGAGGTTCTATCACTCTGATCTTTAGAAATGCATCCATTAAGGCAAAATTATACATAATGTGGTAGACCCTGAGGTTTGCGTAACTCGAATCTGCCAAAGAAAGCTTCGATTCGATTTGATTAAATACGATGCGATGTGATATCCCCTGGAGAATCATCAGCGGCAGTGGTTCCGGTGACCATCAGATCGGACACTAAGTGACAGTGCGTGTCAGCCGCCGGCTCTAGGTCAGCATCAGCATCAGCATCATTAAACTCTTGATCTCTCCTGCCAAGTCATCGACAGGAGGCTGTGGCTGATAGAGACTTGGAATAAATACCCACAAATAACTTAAATAATATCTTAAATAAACTTTTAAATCACATATCAAATGTGATCACCTTCCTTGTGCCTTCCTTAATTTCAATTTGTTCTCAACTTGCCAAGCTGCACTGTTTTATCCGATCCGCCATAAAGTTAGCTTAGTTAGGTATCGCTTCTCGCCTTTTAAGCGGGGCAATTAGAGAACGAGAGCCCCACTCGGGAGTCTTTTTAATAAGGCAAACAACTTTATTTACAATTAACGAACATGAACCAGGGGTGGTGTGGAAAGGTGAGCGACTCAGCAGAGCGCAACTGCGACTCCGCGGCACGTGGCGGTTTATGATTGACTCGGACTATGACGTTTGACTGTGATTATGATTATGATTCTTGACTGTCATCGCTTCAGGCTTCAGGCTTTGGCTGGGTCCGGCTCAGTGCCCAGGTTCTTCAGTGATTGCTCAAACTCCACGGCATCAACTTGCCGCTTGCCAATATCGTGCGGCGGTGGCCCGATTAGCTCCACCACCTGGTCGTAGTCCAGTGTCTCCTTCTCCAACAGAGCCTCAGCCAGCTGAAAAAGAGAATTGCGAAGGGTTAGAGGCTTGTTTCCAGTGATCGATGATGGAAATAAAGTCAATAAACTATCCAGAAACCGGAATAACTGATTCTATAACAGAAAATGTGATGATGAATGAGAAAGGAGCATCCAAAATACAGCGAACGTAATGTAACCAGTTTCAGATGCGTTTTGGAATTAATTCTACTCGAAACAGAAGCTCCAACAGAAGCATTAATCCTTTGCAAACTGAAGCAAGAATTAGATTCCCGCTTAACCTTTCGATTTTGTGAAACAGACACACTAAAACCTCACCTTTTCCAGCTTATCACGGTTGGCGGTGAGTATGCCTTCGGTGGTGTGATATGCAGTGGCCACCACATGACGCGCCTCGTTGTCAATGAGGGTCTCCATGGCCCGCGAGAAGGGCTTCTTGCCCCCGCTGCCCATCCCGCCGCCGCTTTCCGTCTCATCAGCATCACGCACGTAAATGGGACCCAAATCCTTGCTCATGCCGAACTTTTTGATCTGCGAGTACGCAATCTTCGTCACCTTCTCCAAATCGTTTTGTGCGCCCGTCGTAATCCGTTTAAAAACCAGATTCTCCGCCGCCCGACCACCCAGGGCCATGCACATCTTGTCAAAGAGCTCCTCCTTGGTGTACAGATGCTGCTCGCTGGGTGTGTACTGGGCAAAGCCCAGGGCCAGGCTCGTGCGTGGCACAATGGTTACCTTCAACAGGATGTCCGAGTTGGGGAGCATCCAGCCGACCAATGCGTGACCTGACTCATGGTAAGCGATCACCTTGCGCTCTGCCAGCGACAGAGCATGCGAACGCTTCTCAGTTCCGCCTGGAATATCAATATATAAGGTTCTCCCTTCTGAATTCTCAAAATCATGTTAATTACGCACCAACCAGACGCTCCACGGCATACTCCAGGTTCTTGCTGCTCACCTCCTTCTGTGTGTTGCGCGCCGCATGCAGGGCAGCCTCGTTGCACACATTAGCAATGTCCGCGCCAGAAAAACCCGGTGTTAGACGCGCCAGACGCTGCGAGTATTGTTCGGGCGGTGATTCCAGCTTCACCGATGACAAATGCTTCTCGAAGATCTCCTTCCGCTCCAGCAATGTGGGCAGGTCGATGAGTATGTGACGATCGAAGCGACCGGGTCGCAGCAGAGCCTGAAAATGAGTGAAGCATGAATTTGTGATCAGTTTCCTTGTAGAATCACTCTCACCTTGTCGAGAATGTCGGCCCGATTGGTGCTGGCCAACATAAGGACTCCCTCCTTGGTGGCCATGCCATCCATCTCCACCAGCAGCTGGTTAAGCGTCTGCTCCGACTCCCCAGAGCTGCCCTGGCCCATGCTCTCCGTACCGGAGCGCTGGCGACCGATGGCATCGATCTCGTCAATGTAAATAATGCAAGGCGCTCGCTTCTTTCCCTCCTGGAACAAATCACGCACCCGAGCTGCCCCCAAACCGCCAATCATCTCAATAAACTCGGAGCCATTCATACTAAGGAACGGCACCTGGGCCTCGGTGGCCACCGCCTTGGCCAGCAGCGTCTTGCCGCAACCGGGGGGACCCAGAAGCAAAGCACCGCGCGGCACCTTGGCCCCCAGTCGCTGGTACTTCTCCGGGGACTTCAGATAGTCGACAAACTCCTTAACCTCCTGCTTGGCCTCGCTGAGTCCAGCCACGTCGCGAAACAGAACACCGCGGCCGCCATCAAAGGGATCTACCAGCGTGAACTTGGCGCGTCCCATTTGATTCTGCAATTCAGTTTAGAATTTGAGTTAGCAGATCAGAGAAGCTGCTAACAGTTGCAACTTACGAATGAATCCATGCTCAGAGGACTCTTGACGCTCTTCATGCGCGTGGCAATGGACATGAGCAGCGCACAGACAAGCAGCAGCATAAGAATGCGGCCAGTGGTGTCCGTCTGGCGATCATAAGTCACTGGCACACCTTCCTTGATGCCCAGCCGCTTCTCCACCTCGCGCAGCTTCTCCTCGAACTTGTTCGCATCGGCCACCGCCATGTGGAAGATGGTGGAGGAGACCTTTCGGCCCTTGATCACGGCATCGTCGTGCAGGATGATGGTGACCATTTCCATGTCCGGCCGAATGATGAGCTCCTTCACCTCGCCCACAGCTAGCATGTGGTGAACGAACTCGTTCCACGAGACGTAGCGCGTGGATCCCTAAAAATTGATATAAAAGGGGATTTGATGAGTTGATGATGGAGAGGGACTTCTCAAGGGGTTGCAGTCACCTCAGGTCTTTCGGAGCGCGGTGTGATCAGCAGGGAGAAGAAGGCCACAAACATGTAGATGGTGAAGAGCCATAGCACCGCCTTGGTCAGAACGGATCGCATCTTCTCGTCGTTCTCGTTGCTATTCTTATTGGGATCCTCGGGGGAGGAATCGCTGGCGGAACTGCTACTGTTCGTTGGGGGACTACTGGCGGGCTCCTCTCCTGGGGATTTACTGCTGCTGCTGCTGCTGTCGTCGCTTGTGGCAGATGTGGCAGCTGGCTTCTGACTGCTAGATTTGCTAGATTCATCCGTAGGCTTGCTTTTGTCTCCCTCCTTGTCTTTCAGCGGCTCCTTCGGCGGTTTTCCAGAGGTATTGAGGCAGCGCAGGTGCATCAGACGAACCTCACGAGGCGTTAGTTGTAACGAACGAGCTATTACGCCCACAATTGCCTTGTATTCGGCCTGCAGCTGCATTACCTGGCGGTGTATAAGGGGAGGAAGGGCATTATAGAGGTTTTCTGGCTTTCTGGAGCACCTCATGGTCACTCACCTGTCGCCGGCTGAGCTGCAGCAGCGATAGTTCCGGACTGATGCCCTGTTTGCCACCCTGCTTACCGCCAGCGCCACGGATAGGACCCCACTGGTGGCCGCCACGCTGCAGGAGCACGCTCCGGACGTGCCGCAGGCCCTTCAACATCATTCCCTAAGCCAGTGGCCAACCCCCAGAACTCCCAGAACTCGAATGCGTATACGTAACTGCTCTCGGAATACGTAGAATACGTAACTTTGTTCCGTTTATCTGACAGATCAAAAAACAGTCGCTATCTTCCTTGGACAATGGCCAGTAGCCGGCTCCAAGTTTCCCTTGGCCACCCCGATTCTTTTGGTTAATGTGCCGGCCGACAAAAGTAAATGATTTAACTAACGAAAGAACACACGAAATTTACTTTGCCGCAAACGGCGAGTCATCGATATCGATAGGCATCACAGCTGATTGTGCAGGCACGTAGAATGACAATGATATCGATAGTCAAACGGCCGGACCCAGGCGATAGTTGATTAAAAATCGTTTATTTTAAACTTCAGTTTAAAAAAATTTTTATATATTTATATTTATATATATGTGTTTATATCTTGGCCGGTTTAATAAGTAAAACAATTCAAAGCGCCTATTCGATTTACGTAATTAAAAATAATAATAATAGTGCTATACAAATATTACTTCGTACTACATACATACATACATAATAATAATGTCACTGAATTGAGTAGCTAAATTTGTTAAATGTTGTTCTGCGTCCCATTCTGTTCTGTTCTGCTCTGTTCGCTGTTCGCTAATGGCATTGGTGCACTCAGTAGTTGTTGTTCACGGGTCCATCGAAGGGACCCATGCTGTCACCAAAGTCCTGCATCTCCTCCTCCATAGCGTCCTCAAACTCCTCGCCCAAATCCTTCGACTCGGGGCATTTTCGACAGCGGCTCTCGTTCACGCCGTAGTTGATACACGTGGAGCCCACGCACTCGCAGCATCCGTCGTGGAACCATCTGTGAGGGAGAAGGGAAGTTGTCCGATTACAAAAAGTGAGCAAAAGGTCTTTATAATAACAAAATATTATATATTTTACAAGTAATTTGTTATTATTTGTAATCAGGCATGTTCTAATTTTCGCTCGGAAGTGAATATGATAACATTTTCGGATTTCCCTTTAATATTTTCGGATGTCCCTTTAACATAAGAGAATTTCCCTTTAACATAAAATAATTTCCTTCGTTGACTGAAAAAAATTCCCAAAAATATTTCTGATAATCGCAAACGTCTGCTAAGGTAGGATCTGAATCCGATAGCCCAAAGAAAGGCGGAAAGTTTCCGTGCGATTTCGCTCGAAAGTTAACAGAGACTTAACTGAGCCTTAACAGAGACTTAACTGAGCCTTAATAGAGACTTAACAGAGCCTTAACGGAGACTTAACAGAGGAAATACGAATTTTCGGAAGTGAAAATTAGAACATGCCTGGGAAATTCGAATCCGAGTAGCTTTGTCGGAAGTGGAAATCGGAACAGGCCTAAATATTTTCTTTTTCCAAGTTCAAATCCCTGAATTTGGCATCTCACCTCGTGCTGCTGGCACCTGTTGTTTGACAGCTGTTGCGGCACTTGTTCCACGACACGCACTGATCCAAATATATGACCGTGCAATTGACGGTGACTATGTTGTCGCGCTCCTGAATCGCCTCGTCCAGGTTCTTATCATTGGTTCCTGAAAGTGCGACCGGGGGCAATAAAGGGATATCATGTTCAATAGCATCATTTGAGACACTCACTCAAGAAGTAATGACCGTCCTTCTCCAGCTTGGGACCCTTCAAGTACTTGTCGAAATCCACTTGAAACGTAAACACGTTCCAATTGTAGCCGAAGCTGTCGCCCTCATCCGGAGTGGCAACGGCGTTGAACAGCTCCGGAACTCCGTCGAAGTCCTCCACGTGAGACTTCTTGGACAGCGAGTTGCGTGTGTCATTTGGCTTCGGGCAGAGTTCTGTGAAAAGATTGGAAATTATTATTATTATAAACTATTTAAATTATTTACATAAAAAAGCATTGTAAATCATTCCTCTTTTTGCTTGTTAAACCCTGATTTATTAGGCAACCGGTAATTAAAAATGATTTATTTGTATTTTCAGAAAAAAGACACGCTTTTCCTTCTCGAATCTCGTGTGCACATTTGTTTTGAACGTCATGCTCGATTTGTTTATAAACAACAACATCAATGTGGATCCCAACGTAAATTGCATTTCACAAAAACTCGGTCGTGATGATTACAATTCTATTTATTTACATCTTCAAACACATTTTTCAGATTTCGCATTGCCTATGACTCAAAATGGTATTCCTTATATTGGTATTCCTTAATATGTAATCATTTTTACACTTTTATAGTTTATAAGTTAAGCTATATTTATTTAGTTTATTTAATTTGTATTTTGAAAATATTTTAATAATTTCTAAACCCACAAGGAAACGACATAATAAAATAAAATAAATAAATAAAGCTTCCAGTTTGAGAGATTAAAATTTATCTGTTTGATGTATATTTTTGTGCAAATAAAAGCTAAGACTAAGTCAAAACAAAACATTAATTGCAAATTTTAATGATAAACCCTCTTTTTAAATTTTGCATAAATGGGTTGGATATGTCCTTTACTAAGCTTTGAATTTCTAACAATTCCCTTCTAGGGTATAATAACCACAGCATCCTTGTAAAATAATGATGAACATTAAAGAACTCTTTCAAGTTTAAATTTGTTGTGTTTAGCATTTGAAGCCTAGGTGACGCGCGGAAGGGTTAAGGCTACGTCAATCGGCAGCTTAAGCGCGCTATCGATAACTACATAGTTGGCACATCGCAAGCTCTCCCCCATACAGTTACAGGCGCCGCACACACTTGACGACGAATAACAACAACAAAAACAAAGCGCTGGAAATCACATCATCACAGCGCGAATATAATCGCTTCGACCATTTATGCACCCTAAACCACCCACCGCCCAGCAGCAGCGCTGCAACAGCGATCAGGCTGATATGACCTTACCCACACAACTGCAGCACTCCTCGTAGTTCTTGCCCAGGCATTTCAGGCACTCCTTGCAGCAGGAGCAGTTCTTTAGCTCGCACTTGCAGCTCTGGGTGAGCATGCACTTGGAGACGATCGAGGCGCAGACGACCTCGTTGCAGGACTCCACTGTGCCGTAGAAGCAGAGGATGCCCAGGAGCACGAATGTGCCCACTGTCAGCGAGCGCCAAATTTCCATGATGATGTGTGTGGTGGTAGGTGTGAATGTATGTAAGTGTGTGTGTGTCGTGTCGTGTGCGTGTGTATTTGGGGTAACGGTCGGGAACGGAATGGAATGCTATAGCTTTGAGTTACTCTATAGCCGCAGATGCGATGCCACAGTGCTGTATATACATATATGTAAATATGTATATATGTATGTATACGGGTTTCTGCCGTGTGCGTGTGCAATTTACAACAAATAACAATTACAGGCACACCGACAGACACATAATACGGCTGCTGCTGCTGCGGCTGCTTCCAGGCATTTGATGGTTTTTTTGCACTAAATGTATATAACAAATAATAGGCGAACTATGTATATATATATATATATATATATATATTACAGAACGCAACCGATCAAAACAACAACAAGCGACACCACAACGAACACTAAATATCAACAACTAGCGAGCGGATCCGACGACGGATCACATGCGCCAGCAGAGGCTGCGACGTCGACGTCGACGGCGACAGCGGCCTCTCGTTGTTTTTGTTTTTGTTATTGCTAGGGCATAAACTGTCTTTTCCAGCCAAGCTGCAACAACAACGACAACAAGAAGCGCGGCTAGACGACACAAACGCACCAATACGAGTACGCGAATTAAGCGCGCACACACAAACACACAGACACACAATCTGGGCTCAAACAGGCTGGCTCAAACGCACATACAACACACACACACACATGGACACAGGCCAGACTTAGAAACGTAAACACGTTACGAAGCGTCAATTCGAATCGATGAGATGCTGACGCCGGCGCCGCTGCCTTTGTTGACAATTCCGGTACGTTCGGATAGGAATCGGAATTTCAATCTGAATCTGGAAGATCGATCGGCGATCGGAGGCGAGCGCACGCGTACGCTAACTGAATGATCAACTAGCAACAACACAGAGTGATCGATACGTACGACACCCATGCATATGCATATACATATATACGGCCCTAGAGATGAGCGCATCTTCAGATGAAATATCTATGAACGTTTGATTTTTCTATTTGCCAATATCAGAGCAGGTGTGAATACTCTTCTGTGGCACTATTTAATTTATTTAACTTAATTAGCATTAATAACTTATTTAAAATAAAATATATAATTATATTATATATATACATTGATATACATAAGCTCCAGATAACTATCGATTCGGATCAGTCACCAATAGTTCGTTTGAATACTCACAGGGGAAATCGTCTATCGATAACACTGCTGTCAGCTGGGGCATTAAACAGAAAAACAAAAAAAAGACGACATAAACAAACGTTATGAAAAATTAATACTTTTACAATGTTCATGTTCCGAAATTGCGCCGTATTGTTGGTGATTGGCTCCGTCTGCAGCTTCATCTTTGGCCTGTTCCATTTGTACGCAGAGGTGGAGCCCAATGCCTGCCGGATGACTTATATGTTCAGCGAGCCGATGTTTGCCGTAAGTCTTAAATGTTTGTTTCTCGGCGTGCAATCTCTGATTTTACGTATTTTGGCAGCGTGTTGCAGTGAAGGATGGAAACCGGTACCCAAACTACGGGCTGTACTACTACTATGAAGGCCTGCGGCAACCGGTGGACCCGCTGAAGCGCAAAATGACCGGTGCGCCAGTGATATTCATACCCGGCAACGCCGGCTCCTACAAGCAGGTACGGTCCCTGGGCTCCGTGGCTCTGCGGAAGGCCATGTCCGATGATGCCGGCATCCGTTTGGACTACTACACCATCGATTTTGACGAGGAGCTGTCGGCTCTCTATGGCGGCTACCTCCATCGGCAGCTAAATTACCTAAAACTCTGCATACGCACCATTTTATCCATTTACGAGGACCGCGCCGAGCAGCCATCAATCGTTCTGATTGGTCACTCAATGGGCGGCAAGCTGGCGCAGTCGGTGTTGGTGGATCCGGCCGTTGGCCAGCACATAAATACGATTATTAGCATTTCCACACCCTTGGATGAGCCGGTGCTCAATTTGGACAATCAACTGGAGTCCTTCTACGCCCAGACAGACGCTGAGCTGGCGAAAATGCGCACTGCCACGGTGCCAACGAGCACGACGAACGTCTGCGAAAGCCTCCACCAACGGCCGCCGAGTGTGGTGCGAATGGCCAGCCAGGAGAGCTCGGCGCGACTGGACAATGTGCTGCTCATATCCACAGGCGGCGGCAATAGAGATCTCCTGGTGCGACCCGGGCTCACAACCTCACGTTTCAACGATCTGCACGCAATGGTAAGTCGAAAGAGTCTCATAAAAACCTTGGCTTTAAGTGTTCTTCTCTCGCAGACCTCGGCTATTCCGCGGGTGAGTCTCAGCTGCGACCATTTGTCCGCCGTTTGGTGCCTTCAGTTCATGCAGGCGATCAACCGCTTCCTGTTCAGCATTGCCCATGTCCGTGATGACCGCTCATCGGTGATTTTCAGCACCAACAAGCAGCGTAATCTGCAATCAGCCCTGGCCCACTTTGTGGTGAGTTCTTATCAATAAATTCCATGCAGCTAACAATAAACGAAATGCTCTTTAATCCCCAGAAACCGCGAAGGCGTCAGCAGAGCACTGTGCGCCTAGGAGCCGCCGGCAATTGGCACGAGGAGCGGCGCCTGGTGATCAACAAGTTTTTCACCAACGGCCTCAAGGGCATCTTCTATGATCTGATCGGTCTGCAGCGACAGGAGCGATACAAGAAGATGTCCATTGAGGCGTTGAATGTTGACGACGACGAGGACTGGCTTTTTGGCTGCGCCGCCGAGAAGCACAACAACAAGACAGAGGAGCAACTTTACTGGTAAAGAAATACGAAGTAGAAACTTAATAATAGAAGGCTTGACAATTGTTTAATCCAGCGAAAAGGCCACCTCGCTGATGCATCTTGTCCAGCGACTGCCCAATGAAGATCGCGAGCCGCGCAGCATTGCCATTTTGGATTTGCACAACCTGCGGAAGACCTATTTGCAGTGGACGCATGTGGTGGTCCGCCTGCCGCCCAGTCAACGTCGCACAGGCTACAATTTGGACATTTACGATCCCCGGGAGCGGGTAATGGACATTCGCATGCCTCGCTGGTACACCATGGCCCGCCTGCCGTTGATCAATGAGACGCTCCAGGGCACGCTGCATCATCGCATTCGCATTGCCGATATGGTGGATCCCTACCAGAGCATTCGGGTGATTGTGGAGCCGTTGCAGTGCATTAATCCAGAGTATCGAGTTACCGCCAAGCTGTGTGTTCCCTGGGCAGCAGGTTTTGAGCGTTACCAGACATTAAAGTAGGCTGCAGGACTGCTGGTTATTGCAGGGAAAGAATTTAACTAGTTTCTGGTTTGTTGCAGATCTGTGGACCAGAAGCCGCAGCTATTTGTCAATGTGCCCACCCTGGTGCCCAGGCATTACAATACCACGCTGAATCCGGTGACGCTCGACCTGTATTTAGATCCCGTGTGTCGGTATCGCATCAGGTAAGAACTAGTAACTGCTGTCTCTTTCTTTTTCGCTTAACTATCACTTCTCTTGCTCTGTTTCAGCTATGAGTATTCCTATGCTTCGGCTCTGTCTCGCCTGGTTCTGGAGTTTTACGGCTGGCTGCCTGCCCATTTGGCCTGCGTCCTGTTAATTGTGCTGAGAAAGCAAGTGCAGCTGTTCCACGAGGTGGGAAGCTTCCGTAGTCTGCGTCCCTATGTTGGTTATCTGCAGTACACTTCCCTCTATGTAGTCACAGGTTTGTTTGTGTGTCTGAAATCTCTTCCAGCTTTTTATACGTCTTTCTTTTAGCCTGTCGCCTTCTAAAGAAACTAATCATCACGTTACGGATCTTACCTGAGCCCGAAAATCTAGACTATAGCATTAATGTGTCCATTGTAATCCATTGCGCGGCCATGGCTTTGTCGCTTCTGGCCACGTTGGCCACTTGGCTGGCCCTGACGCTGTACGGCAATGCCTTTTACCGCGTGGCCCTGCGGCTCACCCGCCTCTCGCAGGCCAGCTCCAACATAATGATCTCGATCATGACCCATTTGCCGATCACGTATGGCATTCTGACCATTGCCACGGCCCTTGGCTCGTGCAGCGGCTTGGGTCTGCTTCTGGCCTTTGTCTTCTACTTTCTGATGCTGTCGAATGCCTACAAGGATTATTTGGAGGACTTTCTGTGGCAGAAAGCGGCCAATTTGGTGCGAGGAAAGCCCAAGGCGGTGGCCCAGGATAATGTGAAAGAAGGGGAACAGAGCCCAGAAGGAACGACGCTGCAGGAGAGGGAAGACAATGGAGAGCCTGAGGAGGAGGAGGAGGACGATCAATCGGAGCCCTGTTTGGGCCTGCAGAACTTTTCCTTTCACGTCACCCTGCTGCTGATGCTGCTCGTGCAGCTTCTGTTGAATGCTCCCAGCAGCTTGGCCTGGCTTCGCAGTCGCCGGTGAGTTAAGCTTGAGGAATATTCTATTAGATTTATCAACCACCATCATTTCAGTCATGGAATAGCGCTGCCAGATCCGAATCTGTATGCCACCATTGTGGTTTTAGGCTCTCTCAGTCTGCTTTTGCAACTGAGAGCTCCTCAGAAATGGTGAGTGTAACTCTCTGCCTTCCACTGAATTCCTGTAAAAATGTATCTCTTCACAGCGCTGGCTACTGGCTGCTCTCCATTGTGCTGTACTTCCTGGCCGGCATCGTGCTGCTGTACTGCCAGGCTGCCATTTACAGGCTGAACTTTGTGCTGGCGGCCGCCTTCGCCTTGCTGGCGCTACACCAAAGTCTTTGGATACTTTGGCGTCGTGTGGCCGGAATCTAGTCTCATTTCTTCGTCGTCGTTCTCCATGTGTTAATTTGTTATTTATTGCTGTGCGTTAGTTAATTCAGTCTCCCCCCCCGCGCTCCATGCGTTACGCAAGAGATCACGTCTGTCAGCCGCAAAATAAGCCAAGATCCAGATCTGAGTCCTAGCGGGAAGTCCAAAAAAGGACAAGCACCGAATGGGCGTTGCTCTCTGCGTGCGTAATGCACGTATTAATTGTTTTTTACGCCTGGCAGCGAGCCGACGAGCCTACGCTTCGGCGCTTTTGGTCATCCATCGTATGTATATTGTCCATTCGGGTAGCCAGTCACGACGACGGCAATCACCATTTGCGTGAAATGTGTGAAAATGCCATAAAACATCATCACGCCGGCCGCCACACTCGGTTTTCCATTTTAGCCCCAAAAGACCAAAGACCAGATAGCTGATATATATATTTATTTTGTTCATTTTTAGTAGTCGTCGTCTTACAAAATTCCCCGTCAATAAGCAACAGAAAAAAACAGAAAGAAAAAAAAAGGGCTATAAGATAGGTGTGCTGCTATACAGCTGACAGAAAGAAAAAAAAAAGGGCTATAAGATAGGTGTGCTGCTCATCGCAGAGTCACATTTTATTACTCGTAAACTTTCCATGTGATCACCTACATAATTAGATAATCAACTTGATACATCAATGTTGCCTAAAGCCAAAAATGTCAAGTATTTTTTAAATTATATTTATTTAGATCCTAAACAAAGTCACAATTTTATACAATAAAAATAAAGAAAAAAAAACAATAAAACTCCAAGCAACTGCAATTTTTTTGTTGGATCCGAATCCAGTTTTGTGCCATCAACACCATCATCACATACTTAATGTCTCATTTGGCGGCAATCTGGAGCAGTCATGGCAATCACGCAAACTGGGTGAGGCTACAACGCCATCGGGAATTGGCTTGGATTGGCTTCGATGTTCAGTAGCCAAACAGGCTTGCCCGATAAGGCTTTCGGTGTCCTGTCCCGCCGCCCATTGGCATATATATACAGTAAATACAAATGGATATTCATAACCGATGCCTGACGAAAGTGGAGATTTGTTTGTGGCACTTGTGATATATGTAATTAAATAATCAGATTTCGCTGTCACAGCAATGCTAATACCGGATTGCATTGACTGGCTGAGTGGCTCTTAGCCAGGCTCATTTAAATTGGCCCAAACAGGTGCTAATGCGCGACGAAAGACTTGCCATTCGGAAATCAATTAATTGCGTGTGGCACCTTTTCGTGGGGTTGTGCAACTTTCAGAGATAAAACCCACTGCAAATGCATTTGAATTCGTAAAATTATACACCTAAATTATATATGTTTATATCTGTTTACTCGGCTTCAATTAGCTTAAGTGTTTGTGGTGTTATTAAGGCCTAAATCTGGGTTTTGAATGTATTATTTTATAGCTTACTTAAATCTAAAAATACTGCTAGTTTTTAGTTAGCTAAGCCTGGAAATATCAGTTGGATTTATAAGGTTGATATCCTTTATAGCCTTTTAATTGAATTTAATTATTATTTAAGTTAAATATTGAGTTGATATCATGTTTAATAATGTTTAATTATAATTTAATGTTAATATTAGGTTGATATCATGTTTATCTTTTATTTTAATTTAATTTTTGATAAATAGTAGAATAACCTGGTCCTATTTAGCATTTATATACACAATTGAGTCCTCTTAAAGTTTATTTATTTATTTATCTAAAGTTAAGAAATAAATTATAAACTAAGAGCTAACTTATAATCAAGAGCTATAGCAACTTAGGCCTTCAGCTCACTTTCTTCTAAAGTTAGTTCTTCTTTTTCTTCCAATATCCCAAATTATTACATATCCCCCCCAAGAATTAATCTTTGTTTAAATTGTTTTGTTAAAATATATTTTTATTGGTAAATCTCAAAAAAAAAAACAACAAAATACGACTTTGTTAACAGGCATTCATGGCATTCTATATACATACTCATGTGCATATAACTATGTATATAGCTTTGTACAGTTCCGAGCTTATAGAGAGAGAGTTATGGGCAGTACGATTATATACATAATTATAAGAATTGCAGACTATTGCCAGTAGGCGTTCACCAGTTGCACAGGACCCTGTTGATAAGGCTGATATGGTGGAGAAGCCACTACGTTAAAGCTGCGGAAATAAAGAGAAAATGTAGAGTTATTTGAGATATTTAAATTGGATTAACTTTAAAATAAAGCCAGTTCCTTTGATTAACTTATTGTATCATATTTTTAATATTAAATTTTAGCATTATAATGCCTGATTCCTGATCCTTCAGTAATTTTAAAATGGATTTTCCCTGATTTACGTACCGCATAGACTCCGTGTCGCGGTAATAACGCGGCCTGGGCGCCACATAGTTGCCCGAAGCAAAGCTACGCGGATTGGCCACCGGAAAACGAATGGATTGCGCTCGTCCTCCGATTCTTGCCCGCCCCTGAGGACGGCCGGAGCGTGCTGTTGCTGCAGCAGCTCCACCTGCAGCTGCTGCACCTCCTCCAGCCGCGGCAGCGGCTCCAGCTGCAGCTGCGCCTCCCAGATTATTCAGTGCCACACCATTGTTGCTCAGGCCCAGGCCAGCCAAACCCAGATTGCCCAGTCCACCGGCCGCTGCCCCAGGACCTGGCTGCTGCCACATGGCGGCCAATTGAATGGGCACCAGAGCGGGCAGGGAAACGGTCACCGGAACACCGGGCGGTGGGCCAGCCGGGGCCTCGGGTACCGGAGCCTCCGGCTCTGGCTCCGGCTCATCCTCCGGCGGTGGTGGGGCCGCCGTAGTCTCTGGCTCTGGCTCATCCTCCGGCTCTGGGGCCGGCGCCGGTGTGGTTGGCCTCTCCACATCCTTCCAGGCGGCCAGCAGGGCCAGCAGCTCGTCCTTGGTCACGTGCGGGCTGGAGGATGGCGGCAAATGACTGAATCCGAAGCTGGGACCGCTGCTCCAGCCATGACCGCCGCCGCCGCTGCTCCAGCCGATGGACGGGCCAGGACCAAAGAGGGATCTCTGCGGCCGCGGAATCGCCACGGGGCCGGGATAACGAGGCGATGGTAGGTACTGGCCGCTAGCCAACTGATCGCCGAGCGCCAGGACCAACAGGAGCCCGATCCCGCCCAGGCAGTGAGTGCTACAAGGATTTCTGGCCATATTTACGTATCGACGACTCGACTTGACTCGACTCGGGTGCTGCAGTGCGCGATGTGTGTCTGCGCGGTGAACCGTCGCGCTGCTTTATATACCCCAAAGCAACCAAAAGCGTCGGGATATGATCCCCGAACTCCATTCGTCTCGAATTGGGTTAACAATTGGCTCGCTGGAGCTGCTTGCTTGCTGGAACTGGAACCGGACCGGACCGCTGGCCGGAAGCGTCGGAGCATCGAGAGACATCGAGGAGCTGGGATGTGGGATGTGGGACGTTAAGGAGCTGAGCTGGAGAGATGCAGAGGAGCCACACCGCCTGGCAATCGGCATTGGCATTTGGCCAACTGGTTCAGTTCGGTTCATTTCGTTGCAGTTCAAATGCAATCGCCGTTATCCACGCATTGCGATGTGCCTAGGAAGCGTGCACCATTTATGGCCGGCCATTGCATCACCCATACTCATGCCGCCGCCTGGACGTACTGGACAACTGGACGACTGGACAAATCCCAAATCCAAAATGATGTGAAAAGTGGAAAGTAAATGGCGAAAAGCGCGTAGAAAAAGCGGGCAGATGGAAACTGGTTATCCAGCTCCAATTCCCTGACAGCAGCTGCTGCTGCTGCTGCTGCTGTGTAGCACAGTGTTTATGTTGTTTATGTTGTTGCAACGCAACCGAGTTGCATTTTTAATGGCCAAATATATATGCCAACCGCTTATGAATTCAGTTGGACAAAAATCACATTAAATTAATAAATAAAAACGTAATGAAACGTGAGCTTAGAGGATACACATTGCGTATACTTGATGGCTTTATTAACTTATAACTTATAACTCAGTGATGTGATGGCAAAGATGTCATTTCTCTCCAAAAGTGAATCACATCTGCTGAGAAATTATAGTAAAATCCATAAGGTTTAAGGACAAAATCTCACACAAAACTCAAAGCTGGGACAACACTGCGTATGCGTAATGAGAAGCATGTAACAAGAAGCCAGTCTTCCCTTGCCTTAAGCTTAATCATCATCGTTTAGGGCACAGTCCCAGGACTTTTTGTCTTCATGGAACTGAATGAGAACCAGTTCGTAGGTGGCCACCGTGCCCGCCACCTGAGGAATGCCAAGTTATGCTTGAAAACTTGAAACTGAAAAGAAATAGTAGAATCTTACCACCAAATACAGCTGCCTGGTGACACTAAAGAACTTCAGACCGGTGAGCGCCACCCGTTCGCTGGCCAGTTCCGCGGCAAAGCGCCACACCTCCGGATGGTAACCCTCCGAGGGCACCAGTCGCAGCAATCGTAGTGGCGCCCGAGCATGGTCATTGATCGCCGATACGAACAAGAGCACAGCCGAGGATCGACCCAGGAGGAACAGGAGCGAAAAGTAGAAGTACACAGCGTGGGCGGAGGAGGGCATTGTGCTGGAACAAGCAAAAGCTTGACATAGTTTCTCAATTTTTCTCCTCATTGCAACCTACTTTATGCTCTTGAGCAGCTGCAGGCATACGAAATATAAATTACTGCCAAAGGAGATCAATATGATGCCGGAAACGGCATCGTCCACCTCCCGTATGAGCTCTACTATTGAGCGGTAAAGGGTACGCGACCAGGTCCAATAGGCTTCCGGCATGGGTTGTCTTACTTGCTCGTCCAAGCAGCGATTCAGCCTGGCCAACATCTCGCTGAGTCCCAGGCCCAGCACCATCAGGAAGATGTCCATGTAGCTCCAGCCGAAGGTCAGCAGCACGTTCTGCAGCTTGCCCAGCCAGCCCAGCCAGTTGGAGTAGGGGAACACGGAGAAGAGCTGGAGACTGGTGCCGCGCAAATACGACTCCACGGGGTCGCTTCTCTGGGGACAGAAGTCGTAGTACACCACCGAGATGATGCTCAGCAAGTGCTCCACTGGAATGGATTACGAGTAGTAAATCAGAATAGGTCTGAGTCCTGGTAACCGAATAGTTCACCCAACTCAGGGATAGAGCCAGCAGGAGGAAGGCCACGAACTGAATGCGACGAGCAAGACGATCCCGATCCCGATAGCAACGGTAGCCTGGCAGGCGTTCCTCTACAGCAGCCCAATGACGCATCAGGCCGGGCCAGAGGCTGGCCAAGTTTAGGAACTGCCAGGAGGCGATCAGGATGCTGACATGGAAAACAATGGGTTCTGCGAAGGAGTAGGGAACAGTTTTCGGAAGACATAACTCACCCACACTGCGCACATCCAGGACACCGTGAAAGACTTTGCGAATACTAAACATCAGATCCACGGAGGTGGAGCAGAGATAGAGGAGACTGTACCAGAAGCGCCAACTTCTTCGGCTGAAGCTCAATCCTTGATGGCTGACGGCACAGATCCCTCTGACGGGCATCAAGCAAAAAAACTGGGCCACCGCCAGGACAGGAGCCACAGCCTCATGGAAGGTGCCGTTGTGGAGGAAGTTCTGTTTTGTGCCGCGCACCTGGGTCTCTGGAATAACTTGGGTATAATAAATACATAATTATATTATAGTTTGGGGTGTTGTTCCTCACCTCGACGGTGGGCCGCGCCCCTTTTTAGATGCTCGAAGAAGGTTTTTCCTTGATCATTGAACTTGCGTGCTGTTCGATTCAAACAATTCGATTCCCGGATTCGAGCTGGAAACCGCACCCATTTCGGACGCATCCTGTCTGCATTCTAAACTTGAAATTCAAAGGTGCAACAAATCGAGGAAAATCCACCTCTTATCCCACTAATGACCAGTGATGCCGAGTAAGTGGAATGTGTACCTTGGGGTATTTCACCTGCTTTATTTGAAATAGAATTCTCAGCATATATCCCCTGATTTAGGTACATGTACCTAATGGTACCTTATTGTCACTGCTAACGAGGCTTTAATTACCACGCACGACCTTCAGCAAAAGCCGACAAAAGGTGAAAGGCAAACGGTGCTAAAACATGCAAATTGTGGACACAGGTGGGCAAAATGTAAGTTCGCACTTAAAACCCATAAAACTGTTGATAAAATAGAAGTCAGAATATAACTAAAATAATTGCAAACCACTTATGATTACAAATATAATATATTTCCATAAATAATTACTATTAGTTACTATTAAATATGTTTTCTAAGAAAATAAAATAATACAAATATTAAATACATTTGAATTCACAGCTGGAATGTGAGGCAGTAACTGCTGGCATGCCGTCACAAATTTCAAGGAGGTGGAACACTTGAGTCAACGTCAAAATAATCCTGTATTTAAGCCAACCGCTCCACATGCAAGAAAGCTCCACAAACTAATTTTGAGTGACTGCGATAAATTAAAACAAGAAAGGAAGCTAACTTCGGTTCGCCGAAGTTTATATACCCTTGCAGATTGCAATTGAACTATAAAATTAAAGTCGAAATAATAATAAGTGGTCAATTCCCAAATTTGATTAAAATATTTTGAGAAATAGCGAAACTCTGATTTTTTTATTATTACCCTGATTGTTCCTATGGCAGCTATAGGATATAGTTGTCTAATTTTCATGAAATTAAAACTACGATTCTCAAACAATATTAAGTGGCCAAATCTCAAATTTGATGAAAATATGTTGAGAAACAGCGAAGATAGGATATTTTCTATTATTTTCCTGATTGTTCCTATGGCAGCTATAGGATATAGTCGGCCGATTTTCATGAAATTAAAACTAAAATTCTGAAAGAATATTAGGTGGCCAAATCTCAAATTTGATGAAAATATGTTAAGAAACAGCGAAGTTATGATTTTTTTTATTATTTTTCTTATTGTTCCTATGAGAGCTAAAGGATATAGTCGTCCGATTTCCATGAAATTAAAACCGAAATTCTAAATTAATAATTAATGGCCAAATATCAAATTTGGTGGAGTTTTGTTGAAAACTGACAAAGTTATAATTTTTTTTCGAAAGTTTTACCGATCGTTCCTATGGCAGCTATATGATATAGTTGTCCGATCCGGCCCGTTCCGACATATTTACGAGTGAGAGTATATAGAAGACTAACTGCAAAGTTTCATTCAGATAGCTTTAAAACTGAGGGACTAGTTTGCGTAGAAACGGACAGACAGACGGACAGACGGACAGATGGACAGACGGACATGGCTAGATCGACTCGGCTGTTGATGCTGATAAAGAATATATATACTTTATAGGGTCGGAGATGTCTCCTTCACTGCGTTGCAAACTTCTGACTGAAACTATAATACCCTGCAAGGGTATAAAAAAGTCCGGATATCAAAAAATTGTAAATATTTGTTATATATTTAATATGAACCGCTTGTGTCAGCTTTTTGACTTATAGTGAATTTTGATTTTTCCGAAATTTCCTTCGGGAATTGTCATGGAAAAACATTAAAACAAACAAGTTTAATGTTTTAAGAATTCAAAATTCTTTTTCCCGCCACCGATAGGCGCTTGCGCAGCGGCTGCTTAATATCGATAGAACAGAACGGCACGAGAATGCACTCTCCGAGTGTATCGATATTTGTCTCCAAACCCAGCTTGGCAATCGGAATCGCGAATGTGAGGCAAGACGAGTGCGAGAAGAGATCCAATCGAAATCGCGAGCGAAGAAGTTCTCCGCGGAGACTCTTTTTTTTCCCCGTTCCCATTCCCGTTCCGTTGTGTTGTTCTTATTATTGCCGTTAATTGCCAAAGAAAATACGAAATACGAGCTGCGTGATCGGAGATCTACCTCCTCCCCCCGTCTTTCATACAGTGTGTCACTGCCAACGTTAAAAGAAACAAAAACAAAAGGCCACAAAGTCAGAGAGGAAGGCCAGAATCTGTTGACTTTATATTATTATTATTTATTTTTGCATACATTTTTTTCCTGTTGTCTTGCCCAATATCAGTGTTTGTTAATTCGAAACGAGTGCTGTGCGCCAAACAAAATGCAATTTAAAAGCATTTAGGGAACGAAAAGTACAAATAACAAAAAGAGCGGAAACACACAGACGCGTACAGAAACGAGTTCAGGTGAGTGTTACCAATACCAGAAAATCTGTCCAAAAAGCAATCAGCCACTTTTGTTAACAATTTGAGTCAAGACAATTGTGCGGGTTTTTGTTATTAGCCTGCGTTGTTGTTGTTGTTGTTGCTGCTGCAGTTGGTCCACACACAAACACACACATGCACGCATGCGCAGAACTGCATAGGTATGAGTGTAAAAAAAAACGATTAAGAAACGGCTGTTTCTCCCTATTCATCTGTATATTCCCATCTCGCTCTGCTGCATCCTAAATCCCGATTCCACCCTCCCAAAACAAAACAAAAAAATCAGCAATGATAAGGGAGGGGGAGAACATTAGCGGTATAAGAAGAGGGAGAGGAGAAGGGAACAGGCTAATGCAATACACCAACAGAAAAAATGTTTTCCAATAATTGAGATAAAATAATAAAAAATAATCACTTGTAATTAATGGCTAGTTGGAATTATTTAAACAAATAAACCGTATGTTTTTTTCTGCTCATTTACATTCTTGCTCTGCAATAATCCCCCTTCTCCCTTCCCTGTCCCCACAAAGTCTTTTGTTTTTATTTACACAGATTTTTTGTTGTTTCCTGCTGCTTCCGATCTGCCATCTCTTTTCCTCCCGGCTCTTTTCAAATGTCAGCTGCATGAATCATCCCATTGCCCCGTTGCCCCATCTCTTTCCCGCCCAACAACAGTTGGTAGCAGCAGCAGCGGCGACTCATTCAAGCTCTGAAAAATATTGAGAAAAAAAAACCCAGCTCCAAAACGTTCCAATACACATATGCATTATTTACATATGTATACATAGATTTATATATGTTTGTATATATGTACATAAGATTTCGATAAACTTATTGGTGATTTAAAGCTGCTACTAAGCTTTCGATTAGTCAGCAAAGTGCAACGAAAGTGGGAAATATTTCTGGTACAATGACACGGAAAATAACAGTAAAGACCATTGATTTGTATAATAATTTAAAATGGTTTAAAACAATGAATTATTGTACTCTTTTTTACCTACCAAAGGGTTTTATTTTATAACCTTTTCAATTGGATCTCGAAGTTTTATCAACTTTATAATGTTCTTATTTATTTTTAATACAAAACTCTTAGGGAAAACCAAACCCCACTTTTATGCTATCTTTGTTAAATATTTTAAAAGCTTAACATGGAGATATATGTATTATAATCTATCACGATTCTATAATGTCGATAACCTCACACACAGATAAGATGACATATATTTTTCTCTCTGTGGGAAATAATTATTTGCATATGATTTTCACCTCCTTCCAACTGCAAAACACATATTTATTGATTGATTATATTTAAGCTTCGTTCCGCTGCTTGTCTTGGGGGGCTTATAAGGAATTCGAACGGTGGGAAACCAAGGCTGATAAGACTTTGATGTAAATATATGTTCATATGTATTGGATGAATGTATGTATGTAGGCATCTTATGTACTTAGCTGTGTGTACATAATGTACGTATTTTCGCTGGAGGGGAAGAGCAGCGGCGGAATGCGTACATCCCAGCTGAAAGTGGGGAGCGTTATCTCTGATATCTGTGCCATCATCATTGCCAACTGTTGAGGGGGACACTCCTCCACCCCCACACTCGCGGTCAGCAGCATAGCTCTGAAAGATCTGTGAATTTCTTTTTGAATTTTTGAAAAAAAAATTATAACTGTCAGTTTTCAACATATAATCACCAAATTTGATATTTCGTCATTTATTATTGTATCATCATAATCATAATTTCGATGTTTCTCAACATATTTTCATCAAACTTGAGATATCGTCACTTAATATTATTCCAGAATCTCAATTTAAATTTCATAAAAGTCGGACGATTATATCCTATAGCTGCCATAGGTACATCAGGGAAATAATAGAAAAGATCATAACTCGGTTGTTTCTCAAGATATTTTCATCAAATTTGATATTCGGCCATTCAATGTTATCTTAGAATTTCGTTTTTAATTACATAGCTCAATTGTAATCTGCAAGGGTATATAAACTTCGGTAAGCCGAAGTTAGCTTCCTTTCTGGTTAATTAAATCGTATTACCAGAACTCTATGGATATGTTTTAAATCTATATATTTAAATCCTTATAAAATATGATGACTATCTCTATTAGATCCACCGCTGGTGTAAGATCACGCACTACTCGGGGATGTTCTCATATGGGATGCTATGGTATGGCATGGTCTGGCCTGGGCATGGTGTTCTGTGCTATGTGGTGGGATGCATATTCAGATTCCCAGTTGCGGGCTGTTTTGCTCTGCTTCTCCCCTGTCCAAAAACCGAAAAGGAAAGAACTGAAACAACAAGAGCGTCGAGCTCTGAAAACAAACACACATGTTGATCATGCATGAAAGCGAACCGCTGTCCCCACTTATCACCCCCTTCCTCTGGGCTTCCCTTGGTTTTTCATGGTTTGTTCCCCGTTTCCCGTTCCCCAATGGTTTCATATACATACATATATGTATGTAGTATGTGGCACCCCCTTCTTCTGGTGGTGTTCGGTCCCTTCTTTTCCAGCTTTCCCAGAAGAGTAGCTCTAGCAGCACGCACCGGAAACATCGTTAAATGCGTAACAAGGCGCTTTTTAATTTAACCGAACCAAATAGAAAGCATTAAATAAATGGAATTGTGTGCATATGCAAAACAGTTGGAGGCAAGCGTTATCTCTGCACAAAAAATGAAACTGAAAAAACAAAAAGTTACTGGGAGAGTGACAAAGCGCGGCTTAATTGAAAGTGTCATTGATTCGATACGCGCAGCATATGATGGTCGGTTCTTGTTTTTACTGGGCAACGGAAAAACGCAACTGGGAAAAACTGAAACCAAAACGGGAGTAAAACTCAGGCAGTGAATATTGAAATATAAATGGAAATGCAGCGAATGGGAGTGGGAACGGGACCGGGAACCATTTGATTCAATTTGTGTCGCCGCCAGGCACTGTGTTGCCATCGCTTTCGCCGCTTATCAACTCGAAAAGAAAGGAAAATGAAAATTTAATTGGTCGTAAAAAAGTGCATTAATGTTAAAGTCGCTGATAGCTCCTTGCAGTGCTTGTTCGCAACCGATAACAATTACAAATTCAAAGAGGCCTTTTGCCAAGAGCGAGATTTCGAAAAAATACTGTTTCGAAACCCAGAACTTATGTATGTATGTAGTTATGTACTTGTAGGGTCTCAAGCAGATAAGAAATCGTCTTCAAAAACTCACTGACAGCATATCGAAACGATTATTTAAAACAAGACACAAACAAGGGCGACAATCGGTTTTGGTTATCGAATTACGGCCTCTAATCGGAATCTACATGTGTTAATCGCCTACCAGTCAAGTTTTGTGTGCAATCAAAACGCGTTTTCCTTAATCAAACTATGAACACTTTCCTTTAATAAACCGAATTGAATTAGTTTATAAAGTATTCAGGTTTTATTCAAAATTCGTGACAGGTTTTATCAAAACTTAATCATCAAACACGGTAGTAATCTCTATGTTAATGGCTTTCCTCGGCATGCAAGTGCACAGACTAAGGAAAACACAGATTAACTCGAATAACAACACCCTCGCAAGACATACATACAATAAAACCAAATTGTGGTTTTCCGATAAGGTAAAAAAACTGTATTTTCCGCCTGGCTTTACCAGAATTCAGCTGGCTGTGGTATTTTTCATTACTAATTGAAAAAACCAAACCTTACCCGGAATATTAATCGCTTTCATACGCAATTAAATGCTCTCCGATATCAGAACTGATAACTAAAGAAGCTGACTAAGAAGTAAGAATATTTAAATATGATTTATTAAAAAGAAAGTTGATTCTGAGTCATGAGTAAACCTACCTGATTCGTACAGATTACTCTTTAGTTTAATACAACTCGAATAATAAATGAAAACGGAACTGTTGCTTCTTTGTAATAATTATTAAGCAGTCGCAGTGATCATTTAATTATTATTTGCAGCTTTAAGGCCTTGGGAGCAAACCAACAATTATAATATTCGGCAACTACAACTATTTAATTATCCTTTCATGTTCCCGTCCGTTGGTCGGCGCTGACATTGATCTCCTTCTGAATCCTGATTTGATAATAAATAATCTTGTTGCCATCAATCACGGCACAGTCACAGTCAGCAGCTATTTGATATATGTCATGCTGGGTTATCCAAAAAGCCAAAGAGCCGTGAGGCGTTTGCCTTGCTCTCCTCGACTGCGATGAGGAAATTGGCGGAAACTGAAAACGGAAAACTAGAAATGTTGCGATGAAAAATTCGTACAAATGTTTAATTTAAAATTCGTGCAGGAACCGGATCGAATCCGATCATTACGATGACCAGCCGCTAACCGGCCCGAGCTCGATCTTATAACGAAATCAGTCCGCATAAATCAAATGTCTCGGATGCGATATCTCACGAATAGAGCTCTCGTTGTCGCTGTCGTTGCCGGTGGGAGTATGCAGACTTCCTCGCTAATCCCGGCTACAGGATCGGCTTAGATTGGATCAAGTTTTTCCAGAGTTCAGCTGAGCTGAGCTGAGCTGAACTCTAGTGGAGCAAACTGGGCTATATTGCATCCGCAATGCACAGAAATTAGTTAAATGTTTCAAGTCGTCTCACGTACATATTTATGTATGTGTCCATTCATTCATTCATTCAGAGTTTTTCATTTTTTCACGCAATAGAAACTTGATTTTAGAGATTTTATATATTTCCTTTAAGCGTACACATAGAGAAATGCTTTGGGAATGGGGTCACCATGATTATATTATGTTTATCTTATAAATTAATCAATTTATTGGTACGATTTCCAAGTAGATATCAGAATTAGATTCCCACTATGATTATATTATGTATATCTTATAAATTAATCAATTTATTTGTACGATTTCCAAGTAGATATCAGAATTAGATTCCCACTATGATTATATTATGTATATCTTATAAATTAATCAATTTATTGATACGATTTCCAAGTGGAACCCCTCGGCACAATTAAAATAAAGTTCCCGGGCTTCCTCTCTAATTGGATCAATATTATATATCAATTTGAATACACATCCGGTTATCTAATCTTTAAAATAGACCCACGAGATTATCACAAATTATGCGGGCTCAAGTAGAGCACTCTTTTTACTGATGATTCAACCTAATATCTTGTATAAAAAGTATAAACCGCATATGAAATATCCTGTTCAAAAAAATATATGTAATTTAAATGTAAGAAATCTTGGGGTTTAAACAGGTACAAAAAAATAAGAACACCTTTACTTGGCAGCTTATGGTTTACAAATAAATATTAGTCTGCTTTTTAACATTGCTAATGGTGCTACAATTTCTTCCAGAATGGACATGGACACGACGGACATGCAGATGGATGCCCCAGCGACCACGCAGTCAATCTACCCGCATTCGGCCACATTGTTTGCCGCAATTAGTGCCTGCGTCTTTGTGACGATCGGTGTTTTGGGTGAGTAATCCTCCTCCTCCTTCTCCGTCTCCCCTTGTAGCCTGCTAACCAACCTACCACCACACAGGTAACCTGATCACCCTGCTGGCCCTGCTTAAGAGCCCCACGATACGGGNTATCTTATAAATTAATCAATTTATTTGTACGATTTCCAAGTAGATATCAGAATTAGATTCCCACTATGATTATATTATGTATATCTTATAAATTAATCAATTTATTGATACGATTTCCAAGTGGAACCCCTCGGCACAATTAAAATAAAGTTCCCGGGCTTCCTCTCTAATTGGATCAATATTATATATCAATTTGAATACACATCCGGTTATCTAATCTTTAAAATAGACCCACGAGATTATCACAAATTATGCGGGCTCAAGTAGAGCACTCTTTTTACTGATGATTCAACCTAATATCTTGTATAAAAAGTATAAACCGCATATGAAATATCCTGTTCAAAAAAATATATGTAATTTAAATGTAAGAAATCTTGGGGTTTAAACAGGTACAAAAAAATAAGAACACCTTTACTTGGCAGCTTATGGTTTACAAATAAATATTAGTCTGCTTTTTAACATTGCTAATGGTGCTACAATTTCTTCCAGAATGGACATGGACACGACGGACATGCAGATGGATGCCCCAGCGACCACGCAGTCAATCTACCCGCATTCGGCCACATTGTTTGCCGCAATTAGTGCCTGCGTCTTTGTGACGATCGGTGTTTTGGGTGAGTAATCCTCCTCCTCCTTCTCCGTCTCCCCTTGTAGCCTGCTAACCAACCTACCACCACACAGGTAACCTGATCACCCTGCTGGCCCTGCTTAAGAGCCCCACGATACGGGAGCATGCCACCACAGCCTTCGTTATATCGCTGAGCATCTCCGACCTGCTCTTCTGCTCCTTCAGTCTGCCCCTGACAGCAGTGCGATTCTTTCAAGAGGTGAGTCAGCGTCAAGCTAACAGGATGATTATGTTTTTGTATTCATTTTTTTATAACAAACAAACCAGAGCTGGACATTTGGCACCACCTTGTGCAAGATCTTTCCCGTGATCTTCTACGGCAACGTGGCCGTTTCACTCCTCAGCATGGTGGGCATCACCCTGAATAGGTAAGCCGAAAACTCTCATCCTTGTGTTGTCCGGCTTAGATCAGCAGCTAATCCTCTATATAATCTCCTCGACAGATATATACTCATCGCTTGCCACAGCCGCTACTCGCAGATATACAAGCCCAAGTTTATAACACTTCAGCTGCTGTTCGTGTGGGCCGTTTCCTTTCTGCTTTTGGTGAGTAGAAAGAAAGGAAGAAGATTCCCAGAGAGAAATCCTCTAAATATAAACTATTTTATCCCTGCAGCTGCCACCCATTCTCGGCATTTGGGGTGAGATGGGACTGGACGAGGCCACATTCTCCTGCACAATCCTCAAGAAGGAGGGGCGATCGATCAAGAAGACACTTTTCCTGATCGGCTTCCTGCTGCCCTGCCTGGTGATCATCGTCTCGTACTCCTGCATCTACATTACGGTGCTGCACCAGAAGAAGAAGATACGCAGCCATGATAATTTTCAGATTGGAGCCAATGCCGCAGGCAAGGGTTCCTCGGCCGGTGGCTCCTATGTGACCACCACAAGCACGAGAAAGGCACGTGAAGACAACCGATTGACCGTAATGATGGTCACCATCTTCCTGTGCTTCCTCATCTGCTTCCTGCCGCTAATGCTGGCCAATGTGGTGGACGATGAACGAAAGACCTCGTATCCCTGGCTGCACATCATTGCCTCGGTGATGGCCTGGGCCTCCAGCGTCATCAATCCGATTATCTATGCGGCCAGCAATCGCAACTACAGGTAAAGGCCTCAATTAGGGGAACCTCCATTACTTGTTAATTCCAATGATTCCGATCTTACAGGGCGGCCTACTTCAAGATTTTTGCCCTGCTCAAGTTCTGGGGCGAGCCGCTGTCGACGACGACAAGTAGAAACTATCACCAAAGCAAGAACTCCAAGGAGCTGTCGGGCGTCATCCGCAGCACGCCGCTCTTCCACGCTGTGCAGAAGAATAGTATTAACCAAATGTGCCAAACATATTCAGTATGATCGAATCGAAATCAAATCGAATCGGAATCAGAATCAGAGTCGAGTCTTTGCATTAAGAGCTTGTAATTCGTTTATCAACTATAATTAATTATTACCGTTTAATTTATAAATATATGCATCGATGTATGGCTGCGCTTACATCAAAGACAATCGAAATGATAAATATATATACGTAGAACAATTGAGAAATGCGAGTGATTTTCTAATGAAAACCTGAAGAATTTTAATGAAAAATCTTACTGGCATTCATGACAGCCTCCTAATGCCTTGCCCAATCAAGAAACTCATTTGAAATCGCGTTTTAGCAAGGAAAAACCAGTGGAAACTTGGAAAACCTCAAATATTATGCGATTAGACAATTGAAATGATAAATATATATACATAGACCAATTGAGAATTGAGTGATTTTCAATCTATGTTTAAAGTTCTGATAAAAAACCTGAAGAATCTTTATGAAAAATTTTACTGGCATTCATGAGAGCCTCCTAATGCCATGCCTAATCAAGAAACTCATTTGAAATCGCGTTTTAGCAAGGAAAAACCAGTAGAAACTCCTAAAACCTCAAATATTATTCGATTAGACAATCGAAATGATAAATACCAATTCAGAAGAGTGATTTTCAATCTATGATTAAAGTTCTAATGAAAACCTGAAGAATCTTAATGAAAAAATTTACTGGCATTCATAACAGCCTACTAATGCCTTGCCTAATCAAGAAACTCATTTGAAATCGCTTCTTAGTACAGAAAAACCAGTGGAAACTTGGAAAACCTCAAATATTATTCCATTAGACAATTGAAATGATAAATATATATACGTAGAACAATTGAGAAGTGAGTGATTTTCATTATATGTTTAAAGTTCTAATGAAAACCTGAAGAATTTTAATGAAAAATCTTACTGGCATTCATAACAGCCTCCTAATGCCTTGCCTAATCAAGAAACTCATTTGAAATCGCGTTTTAGTAAGGAAAAACCAGTTGAAACTCCGAAAACCTTAAATATTAGTAATCCATGCTGCTTATTGGGTTTTCTTCCTATAAAGGAGCGATGTCTACAAGGGATCATTGGTCAAACTGCCATATATATCTGGTTGGGCAACTCTACAAGCTGTCAGCTCGTTTGGCGGCGTTTCCCAGGAGGATTTATGGATAACCTCTGACTATATACGGATGACAACTATGGCCTTTTGGCGCCTAAATTAATTACGAAGCGAAGCCTTTGCCTTCTACAGTTTTTAGCTAACAAATGCGCGATATTTTTCGGTTTACAGAGCTTGTTTTAGGAGTAGAATCATTCGATCCACGTGTCAAACACTCGCGGTTCTCTTCTTCACATACAAAACAAAAAAAAAATATAACCAAGAGCACACACAGTTTTTTGTTTCACTTTAAAAAAAAGGTTTTATTTCTTTTCTTCATCTGGAGAACCTTAACGCACACTATATAGACGACAACCGACTCCGATCCACGGTCTAGGCCTTGACGGCGAACTTGCGCTGGGGGAAGATGGAGCGCTTGCGGATCTCCTTCAGGGTCTTGCGGTTAGCGTCGCGCGGCGACAGAGCCTTGCGGATGGCGCGGGTCTTCTTCTTGCGCAGATCCAGGGGCTTGTACTTCTTGTTCTTGAACACCTTGCGCAGATTCTCCTTCTGCTTCTGGTGCATCACAATGTAGACGCGAGCGATGGCCTTGCGCACAACGCGGCTATAAACATAAACAGCGAATGGTTAGATTAGAGCTTGGCACGGGCACGGATAGGGGGGATATACTCACATCTTGGAGAGCTTCGAGGGAGCTCCGCCGGTCACCTTAGCCACGCGCAGGCTAAGCAGCTCAGTCTTGAGCTCCTCCAATTGCTTGGTGAGCTCCTTCTTGTCCTTCGTCCTCAACTCGGAGCACTTAACCTTCACCTGGTTGACAACACAAACAATACAAAAAACATATCATTAATAATCTTCGAATTCCAGGGCGGCACATAAAAAAATAGCATTTCCATCGCGTAAAGCACTCGATTGGCTGTGCATTGTCAGCCTTTGCGGTCCATTTCGAGCACGGATGTCACTTATTTTTGTAAATTAGTTTTCGCACAAAAAACACCAACCATTTTCTCGCTGGTCACGTCAAAAAAGAAAGAGCTAGTTGATGGGCGGAGTGACCGGAGGTGTTGAAATTAGTGTTGCCAGCCTGCGATAGTAGCAACATCCCAAGAGTGGCCACTCTAAAATGGCATACAATTTTTAAACTTTCAAGCGGGCAATTGAGAAATGTCTTCAAATTTATTTATTTGTACAAGAAATTAAACACAATATACTTTATTTAATCAGAGCATTGCATGGCTTTAATCTTTTCTGTCATTTTGTGTTAACAAATGATAGGGTTGCCCTGCCACCGACACTTGTTGCTAGAAAGATTCAACAAATACTGTGCTGAAACAAATAAAATAAGAGTTTTGAATCAAAGAATCACTCTTTAAAAATTAACTTGAATTCAAATATTACTAAATAAATTTAATGCAAAAGCTTTGCTGCGACAACACCTGACGTTTGGTTATCGATATCTTCGTGCCAATAGGCCCAAAACTATCGATTGTTATCGCCGCCCGGTGCCTTAAGAACCGTACTGTTTTGGGTTTTTTTCATTCACCGCTGCCCGCGTCTTCCATTCGGTTGTGTGCGATTCTCTGTCTGCTCCTCGTCTAAGCCCGGAACCCAATCCTTGCGAGAATGTCGAAGCCTAACTACAAAGTTGGTGAGTTATAAATAAGTGTGGAACTTCGTCGCCGACCGGCAACAGGCGGCAAGCCTCGCATATGCACGGCGCGCACATGTTTCTGAGGTTAAACGCGCGCCGGCGAGAAGAGCAGAGCACGTTGTTGCCGGGCCAGGCTGGACGAGGCGTAAATCAAACACAGGGAGCTTATCTGACCCTATCTATCTCCTCCTTTTCTCCCTTCTGTTCCCGCCGACAGCCGATATCAATCTGTCGCCATGGGGACGCAAGGCGATCATCATCGCGGAGAACGAGATGCCCGGCCTGATGGCGGTTCGCCGCAAGTACGGTCCCTCCAAGATCCTGCTCGGAGCCCGCATCGCCGGCTGCCTGCACATGACCGTCCAGACGGCAGTCCTCATCGAAACCCTCGTTGAACTGGGCGCCAAGGTGAGATTCCATTCAAAACCAAACAAACAGCTATGGCCACAATAATAGCATCACAATCAGGAGAATATTACTATTCAAACTGTAAGATCGTACAGTTTTAGATCAAATTACGAAAGTTAGGAACAAAAAATACCAAACTTCATACTCTATAAAATTTCCTTTTCAAAATTTAATATTTTCAAAACAAATATTAAAAAAAAATCTATTATAATAATTTTTGAAGTTAATTATTATATTTTAGAACATATTTTGAAAGACTAGCACACTTTATTATGAAAATTAATATTTATTTCAGAATAATTACAGAATTTCAATTCGAAAATGCAAAAACTTATCAAAAATCTCAAACCTAGATTTGGAAAATAGCTCTATAAATAGGTAGATACTCTCCATTATTATGAAAATTAATATTTATTTCCGAATAATTACCGAATTTCACTTTGAAAATGCAAAAACTTCAAAAATCTCAAACCTAGATTTGGAAAATAGCTCTATAAATAGATAGATACTCTCCATCGGTGTCCAAGGGCTGTGCCCTTATCATCTTTTGTTTACGCACCGATTTGAATAACAAAAACTTTCGTTTTGACTGAGGGGGGCAAGTTCAAGGCGCTCGAGATAAGACCTCCAGATTGTTATTTCCTCTGACGCAGCACGTTTTCTTATTTTTTTGATCCTCGCACATGGCAACTATTGGGAATCATAAAAGAAGAAGAAGTTCCAACTAGATCTACCAATTAGCTTTGAATTCCCAACGAAGTTTACGATTTAATTTGACATTTCCAACTAGTTTTACGATCTAACGAAGAATTCCCAATCAGTTATACTGAGTTACCTTTGAGAACCATTACCATCCTGTTTTTAACAAGATATTGGCCTCGTTCTTGTCCAATTTCAAATAAAACATTTTTATATAATTTCCTAGGCCTCTAGTTTGCAGTAAACTCTACGCAGGAAAAAATTCAGTTGAGAACTAATTCCCAATTGTATCCTCCTTCAGGTCCAATGGTCCAGCTGCAACATCTTCAGCACACAGGATAATGCTGCCGCAGCCATTGCCGCCGCCGGAGTGCCTGTGTACGCCTGGAAGGGCGAGACAGATGAGGAGTACAACTGGTGCATTGAGCAGACTCTGGTCTTCCCCGATGGCCAGCCCCTGAACATGATCCTGGACGATGGCGGCGATCTGACCAATCTGGTGCACGAGAAGTTCCCCCAGTACCTGAAGGGCATCAAGGGCCTGAGCGAGGAGACGACCACTGGCGTGCACAACCTGTACAAGATGTTCAAGGAGGGTCGCCTGGGCATCCCGGCCATCAACGTCAACGATTCGGTGACCAAGAGCAAGTTCGACAACCTCTACGGCTGCCGCGAGTCGCTGATCGATGGCATCAAGCGGGCAACGGACGTGATGATCGCCGGCAAGGTGTGCTGCGTCGCCGGCTACGGAGATGTGGGCAAGGGCTGTGCCCAGGCCCTTAAGGGATTCGGTGGACGTGTCATTGTCACCGAAATCGATCCGATTAATGCTCTGCAGGCAGCAATGGAGGGCTACGAGGTGACCACCATGGAGGAGGCCTGCAAGGAGGCCTCGATCTTTGTGACCACCACCGGTTGCCGGGACATCATTACCGGCGAGCACCTTGTGCAGATGCCCGACGACTCCATTGTCTGCAACATCGGACACTTTGACATCGAGATCGACGTGGACTGGCTGAACGCCAACGCCAAGGAGAAGATCAACGTGAAGCCGCAAGTGGATCGCTATACCATGAATAGCGGCAAGCACATCATCCTGCTGGCCGAGGGCCGTCTGGTTAACCTGGGCTGTGCCCATGGACACCCCAGCTTCGTCATGTCCAACTCCTTCACCAACCAGGTGCTTGCCCAAATCGAGCTGTTCACCAAGTCGGACAAGTACGCCGTTGGCGTTCACGTCCTGCCCAAGATCCTCGACGAGGAGGTGGCCAGCCTGCACCTGGAGAAGCTGGGCGTGAAGCTCACCAAGCTGACGGACAAGCAGGCCAGCTACCTGGGTGTCTCGCAGTCCGGCCCCTTCAAGCCCGATCACTACCGGTACTGAGTGCCCACACCGATCTCCGCACCCGCACCCGTTGCCTGCGGAGCCGGCTATGGTTACCCACTAGTTATATCCATTGTTTGCGCATTTTTCACTGTTTCCCTAAGCTCCAATAAAAATACACCTCACGTACTCTCGGCGAGAGAAAAAACCCCAACACATGCTCGAGTACATGCCTTTCTCTGCACTCTCTCTTTGGTGGGGCATATTGGCTTGAATAGTCATTGGAAATAAGCTGAAGAATTTTATCTTAATTGATTTTGAATAGTTATAATTTAATTTTATATTTTCAACTTGTTAAAAGTTCCATATTTTGAATAATACTATTTTTGTTTTGAAATGAAAAATCTAAAGTAACTAATTTCAAGTTAGTTTGTTCTTAATTAAAAGCTTATTGATTTACAAATTAATAAATTCAACAATTTAAGCTGAGATTAAAATATTACACGTGTTTAGGGATCACACTCGAAAGTTCTAGAATCTAGATTGTATAATTATAATTTAATTTTATATATTATTGTTTTGAAATCAAAAATCTGAAAAACGGCCTTAAAGAAACTAATTTCAAGGCAGTTAGTTCTTAATTCGAAAATTCTAGATTCTAGATTGTATAATTATAATTTAATTGTATATTTTATACTTGTTTTAAAATGAAAAATCTGAAAAACGGCCTTAAAGTAACTAATTTCAAGGAAGTTAGTTCTTAATTAAATTACTAATTGATTTACAAAATAATAAATTCAAAAATTGAAGCTGAGATTAAAATATTACATGGGTTCAGGGATCACCCTCGAAAATTCTAGATTCTAGATTGTATAATTATAATTTAATTTTATATTTTAAGCTTGTCTGAAATACGATCTTAAAGAAACTCATTTCAAGGCAGTTAGTTTTTAAATAAATTATTGATTGATTTACAAATAATATAAATTAAATAATTTAAGCTGAGATTAAAATATTACATGGGTTCAGGGATCACCCTCGCAAATTCTAGATTCCAGAGGCTGAAACACCGTATTTCCAAATCCCCTTCAAATGCGGAAATCTTTTAAAAAACAAACGTAATTCCTCCATGACCCGGCAGAAAATAACTTTATAATCTTAATTAAATTAAAAGCAACAAATATGTCGCGTGAGAGGGAATGACTCAACGTTTTCATCCTATTCGCACATCTGCGCGCTTTTCTTATCGCCAATTCCCATTCTCCAACAAGTAGGGTATTCGAGATTAGAGATGGCAGATCAGATGCCGTTGATCGCGACCCGTTCTCTAGGCTAGGCCTGTCTCGCTCTCGCCCCCAAGCTCTGCGCCAAGTGCACTGAGTACCCAAGTACAGCCATCCCGCTCACACTTGCAATTGCAGCGGTAAAATAAAGCACACACACATTTTTGGTTGCGAGTTGTTTTGGTTATGTGATTTGTGCGTTGTTTTTCACTTCATTTCGCTCGCACATCTCAACTCGTCAAGTGCGAAAGGGGTGCCCCGAAATTACATCACCCACAATGGGCTACGGACACGGACATGGTCTCCTCCTCCTCCTCATCCTCCTTGTGTTGGCGCCCACCGCCCTCGGTTGGATGGCCCACTTTCGCCCGTCCACGCTGAAGCTCCGCATGGCCAACAGTACGCAGGTGCAGCTCATCTTGAAGAATGTGGCCCCCTCGACGCTGCAGCAGCCGGAACGCTTCGTCTTCCGCTTGCATAGCCTCAACGCGGGACTGGCCAGTGTGCCCGAGGCGAACGCCACGATTCCGCTGAGCCTGTTCGATCCGCAGACCCGCGACTGGAGCGGCCTCATCACCGTGGAGGCCCACTTTCTGGGCCTGACCAATGTGACAGTGCGGCTGCACGATCTTCAACAGAACAGCAGCGAATTGCCCACCGACTGGAGCAACGACAGCCAGCTGGAGGTGACGGTACAGCGGCCAAACCGTGTGCTGGACCACATCTTCCTCGGCTCGATCATTGTGCTAATGTCACTGCTGTACATTAACTTTGGCGCCGCCCTCAATCTGGATGTGCTGCGCGGCCTGATCACCCGCCCGACGGGACCCTGCATCGGACTCGTAATGCAGCTGGTGGGCATGCCCCTGCTCAGCTACGCTCTCGGCGTCTTCGTCTTCCCCCAGTCGCCGGCCATGCAGCTGGGCCTCTTCTTCACCGGCATCTCACCCAGCGGCGGTGCTTCCAACACCTGGACTGCCGTGCTGGGCGGCAATATACACCTCTCGGTGCTAATGACCACCGTCGGCAATGTGGCCGCCTTTGCCACCATTCCGCTGTGGACATTCACGCTCGGCCAGCTGATCTTCGAGCGGGCGGGCATGGAGGTGCCGTACAGAAACATTGCCACCTACTGTGCCGGCCTGATTGTGCCGCTGCTGATCGGCCTGCTTATCCAGAAGCGATCGGCGCGTCTGACACGTGTCTTGGTCCGCCTGCTGAAGCCCATTTCCGCCAGCCTGCTGATGATCATCATTGTGTTTGCCATCATCACCAATTACTATTTGTTTTACCTGTTCTCCTGGCAGATTGCCGTGGCTGGCCTGGCTCTGCCCTCGCTGGGCTACCTCTTCGCCTGGCTGGCATCCAAGCTGCTGCATCAGAGTGCCGCCGACTCCCTGACCATTGCCATCGAGGTGGGCATCCAGAATACGGGCATTGCCATCTTTTTGCTGCTGGGGGCGCTGGGATCGCCGGTGGGGGACATTACCACAGTGGTGCCGGTATCCGTGGCGGTGATGACCCCGCTGCCCCTGCTGGGTATCTATCTGTACCGAAGATTCTGTGGAGGCAGCGTAATCGAGGCCTCAGCCACGTCCTGCGAGGCACAGAGGATTGTGTAAGCTCAATGCTGAATTTACTAAGTTTTATAGTTTATAGATAACATAATATGTGGGTTGTACATATATTATATATTTGTGTGTGTTTTTTATAACTTATATACAATTTAATATAGGGCTGAGGTTGGCCGACAAGTGCCCAGCAAGCATGCAATTATCTCAAGCGTATTATATTCCATATATATATTTTTTTTTTATAATAATAAACTTGTCGATTTAGAGACACACTTCAAAAATTTTACTCTTGCCTTGGCTAGTACTTGGATGATAATTCATTTATGGATATATCTTCTTATCAACTACACTAAAAACAAAACGTATTCGGTGCTAAATGCTAAAATGCTATAAGAATTACTTTCGACTTCATTTAAGGGACACTACAAATTTAATGCGAGATTGAAGATCTCCTCCTGCAGAGTGAACGCACTTTCAGAACTAAACTTACGCTTGGGAGCATTCAAAATATATATACCAAAATAGGTTTTCTAGCTTAACACTAACATTCATTCATCTGGCTTGGCTTGGCTCATTGGGCGGCCATCGAGTAGGCCAGCAGCGACGCCTCGTCCAGGGTCACCACCACCTCAGTGGTGCCGTCGAGTGCCTGGAGTATTTTCAACAGACCAAAGATCGTATGCGCCTCGAGATTCAGTTGCCGGCACTCGTACAGTATCCGCATGTAGTTGACGGTGCCGGTGCTCAAATCCACGCCACTCAGCATGTTGGGCATCAGGTTGTAGTAGTTAATCACACAGAAGGCCCGCTGCAGGTCCGGTCCACTGACTGTGGTCACATAGCTGGGCTCTAAGCGCTTCTGGCTGAGGAACTCCCTCAGCGGCAGGCACAGCTCCGCGGTGGAATCCTCCATTTCCTGCTTGAACAGCTCCTGCATCATTTGGATCAGCTCCACGGAGATGAGCGGATGCTCTTCAGCCAAATCCCTTCGGCTCAAGTAGGCGTCTATCAGCTTCATTTGCCACACATCGATGTTGTTTATCAGGGACTTGGTCACGTGCTAAAGAAAAGAACAATTTTAAATCTCTTATAGAACATATCCCCAGCCTTTGGTCAAAGACATTTTATAGTAGTAAGATGCGTAACGAGCATACAATCGTTTTCAAAAAATATGTGAAATCGTTCCCTTTCCGCTCTCTCATAAAAAGCAAAGACATTTTATAGTAGTAAGATGCGTAACGAGTATACAATCGTTTTGAAATATGTATGTGAAATCGCTCCCTTTCCGCTCTCTCATAAAAAGCAAACACATTTTATAGTAGTAAGATGCGTAACGAGCATACAATCGTTTTGAAATATGTGAAATCGCTCCCTTTCCGCTCTCTCAAAAATCGTGTGCAAAAAAATCGTATGGCGTTACCAATCTTATTATATAAAATGTCTTTGCTTTGGTGGTCTATACTCACGTCGTAGAGGGTCAGGTAGACGGGCAGCAGGTGTATCCGATCCTTCACAACCGCATTGTAGAAGAGCAGCATCATTTGGTGGCGCTTCACCAGCTCCGGGTAGCTAAAGTCCGTGCCCTTGGTGGCCAGGCAGCGGTTGAGGAACGGCTTAACCAGCCGCTCGTTGCCAAACTGATGCAGATCATTGATGTCGATCTGCCAACAGATGCTCTGCTCCATGGTGAGGGTCTGGGCCAGCATGCTCTTCAGTCTGTCGGGGTCCTCGAGGTGGGAAAGGCAGCCGGTTCGCTTCTTAATATCGATTGGTGCACTCATCTCCAGGGCCTTTTCCAACTGATGCCAGTTCCTTGATCGTTCAAACCTCACCGGCCAATAGTTCTCATCGTCCACCACCACCAGTTGGAGGCTGCTTAACTCCGGCAGGATGCAGGGAGCAATGGGCAGGCGACGCATCTCCGTGGCACCGATTTCCAGCACCGAAATATTCGCCAGGCACAGCTGATGTGTGTCGATGTCGCGGGGCAGAAACAGGCGCGGCTCCACTGCCAGGACGTACAGATGCCTCAAGGCCTGCAGGTGGTACCTTTCGGGCAGGATAAATATGCAGATAAGAAAGGTGGTCTCATATCCCCGAACGGAACCTGAACGGAATCCTCACCGATTGTCGTTGCTGTGAATGGGGAACTTGGGAAAGAAGGCGCACACCAGAGCCGATATCGATTCCGGCGTCTTGGCGATGGTGAAGCGGCCGGCGCCAAGGAAGAGCAGCCCCAGCGACATGTGGATGGCCATATGGGAGCCGTAGGTGATGTGCGGATACTGGGGACCGACGCGTGATCTCAGATACCGAATGATGCGCAGGATTTCACAGTTGCCAGAGCCGGCGAACACCAGGGAAATGCTAATGAGCAGCACCATCAGACAGCTCTCGACGGTGGTGCGGCCGGCACAGTCGATCATCGGCGAGGAGGGGAAACGCAGGAACTCCTTGATCACTGCCCGTAGTGTGGCAAAGGCCACCGGATCCTCTGTGCCGGCATACTTCAGGCCAATGCAGAAGGCAGCTCCGGCCATGATGTTGCAGTAGGCTTGCCTGAAAAACAGAGAGATTTCCATGATTCTGAAGGCTTCTTCTGGTCTGTTCTTATGCTTACGTTATGGCCTCGTAGTCCACATCACCGTCATCGGAACATGCATCTTCATCCAACGATGAGAGCCGCAAATGGACGCGAAGAGCTTGCGGGAACTGCGCCTGGAACCACTCGTTATCCGGCCGGACATCCTGCCACAGAATGAGACCCCTGGCTATGGTGCGCAGCAGCAGGAAGTCCGGACGCACCATGTCCAGCAAATATCGCGAATCCGGCGGCTGCATCCACTCGGCAATCGCCGTATTGCCCGAATTGAAGAACATGAGACCCAAGGCGAGCGTGGCTCCTGGCGCCGTCACGTCTATGTTGACATTGTCGCCCTCGCGGACCTGAAACGAGGCCAGGCGGTACTTCTCCTTCTGGGAGCCGCTAATGGGCCGCTTCACGCCGCCCACCATGTAATAGTGCAGCGTGTCCGGCAGCTGGAGATCCCTCAGGCCGGCCGGTGACTCGCCCTGCCCCAGGGTGACCAGGCCGAGCGACAGGCCCGCTGTCATGGCATACGATTCCCGTTCCACGCTGTTCTCCATCTCGGGGCCCGGCGGTCGTCCGATTTCCTGCAGCAGCACCTCGGCTATATGCCGCTTGGCCGAGCCCTGATAGAGCAGTCCAAGGCCCATCAATGCGGCCACCTGAGTGCTCTGCGGTATGTCCAGCTCCATGGCAGTGGCCGGCAGGAGGGCTTCCAAGTGAACGCTCAACAGTTTTGTGGTCTTTGTGTCCATGGTGCCGCGATGGGCGGCCGAGATGCCCAGCAGCAGGCCGACATTGGTCATCTCGTCGCATTTCACCAGATACTTGTAGAGGCTCATGAAGGAGAGGCTCTTCAGGTGACCATTGAGGCCCAGGGCCATCAGGAAGCCCGCGTGCTCGAGGGCATTGTTCGCCTGGGCCTTGGGCTTGTTGTAAACAATCCACGTGGAGTCAATGTCCTGCGTTTGCGGTGATATTTTCAGGCCGGTGGCCACGCCGTTGTGAAACGATGGCCACATGTGCATGTTGGCGGGAAATTCAATCTGTTGCATCTCAATGGTGGTGCCTTTGATTGGCTCTCGACCCACCAGGCATAGTCGAGGCATGGACAGGCTATCGCTGGGTCGCGGCATCATCGTTCGCAGGGTGAACATACCTCGGCCCAGAGGCAAAGTCATCGTGCGGGCGCACAGAGCGAACAATTGCTTCTCCTGCTCCTCGATGAACTCGTGATCGCTGGTCCCCGGCGACTGCTGCACCTCGATGAGCACCGGCTCCGAGCTGTTGAGCAGGCGACGCACCTCCTCCACCCGCATATCGTCCGGAAAGCGCAGTCGCAGCAGCTTCGTATCCATGTTGTCCATGTCGTCGTAACGCATTTGATCCGAGCATTCGTGCTCGAGCACTGCGCCGGCTGTGGGCGGGCACCTGGTCGACAGGGAGTCCTCCTTGTACACTTTGCCGCAATGCGGCTGCCCAATGGTGGCCTCCATGAACGGCAGCTGCGTGTGTTCAGCCAGTTCGGGGCGCAGAATGAGGTCGTAGGTGGCCGTGCTGCATCCTAAAGGCGGCGAGAGACGCGCCTCCTCCAGTGCCTCGGCAATTATTAAATGCACGGCCGCTGGAAATCGCTCAATGTCCCGCCGCGTCAATCGCATGGCCAGAATCAACTCCAGCACCTGATGGCTACGCGGTGCATCCGCCGTAATGCTGCGCTTCACCCTGCGGGGATAGTTGCTCTGCACGGCTTCGGGTAACTCAAGCAGCTGCCACCAGTGCTTGAGGCGCTCCTGCCCGTGGACCACCAGGGAGACGAGCTGCAGCAGATTGCGACTCCGCTCGTTCACACTGCTCACGTAATTGTAGGGCAGCACCTCCTCCTCGCCGATCACTATAAACTCCAGCTGGGCGAATATACTCGGTGCAGGCACTCGCAGCAGCTCCTGGTGCAGCATCATGGCCCCGTGAGCCGAGCTCAGCAGCGACAGCTTCCCCGTTCGATGGCTCAGCTCGGGGAAATCGAGAATATAGTGCAGGATGTAGCTATCCAGCTGCATATCAATGGCCAGCTGGTGGAGGAACTGAAAGAGAGAGAGAGAAATACAAGAGTTACATAGATTCCTCGAACGACCAAAGCTCAGCAATCACCGTTGCCAAATAGGGAAGCGCCGCATGGAACACGGCGTCCAGCTTGAGGTCCTCGTAGAGCAGATGCAGGCTGTAGAAGATGGCGGGTATCATTTGGAAGAGCGGCGCCCCAACGTCCACGCTGTAGCTGTGACCATCGGCGCCGCAGGGAGCCAGCGTTGTTTGAAGCAGCAGAAATTCCCAGTCGTCGTCGGTGAAATCCTCGCAATCATTGTACTTTCGCCGCTTCTTGGGCTCATCCTGGGCGCCCAGCGTAGAATTGGAGCTGCAATTGGAGCCAGAACCAGAACCCAGGCCGCCAGTCACTCCACCAGCGAAGTTCGAATTCAGGGGAGGCGTTGCACACCTGCCATAGCCCTCGTTGGCTTCCACATCGGGAGCAGCAGTTAAACCCATCAAAGCGAGTATTGTGCTGCGAAAGAGTAGCCATTCCTGCTCAATGCTGTAGTCCCGCGACCCCGGCGGATTCCTGGCGCTGTACCAACGGATGACAAAGTGCAGGAATTGGCTGGGACTCAGTACTTGGCGCAGGGTGGCCACGCAACGCGTCAGCAGGCGGGTGTCGTTCAGCAGGGGCAGGGCTATCCTTAACATTCGACCGGTGGCATAGACCAGGGTTAACCTATTGCCCGCCGGATCTCTCAGGGATTTGCAGACATTGTGCGCCTGCCGCTGGGCATAGGACACCGCCTGGGGCAGGATGGGCGACAGCATGTGCAGCTCCTCATCAAAGCCAGCCAGATCAACTGGCGCCTTGGTGGGCAGCAGACTGCTACGCCGCACCTCCACAAAGGACGTGTTGCCTGCAGCAGCAGCAGCAGCAGCCGCAGCAGCAGCACCGCCGGACGCCGCCGCCGTTGCCTTCAACTGACAACTGGTGGATGCGGCAGAAGGCGGAGGCGGAGGCGGTACTGGTACTGGTGATGGCGTGGGTGCCAGCAGCGGTGTTATATGCACCTTGGAGATGAGCACGGTGCCGGTGTAGAGTATGAGGCTACCGCTGGGATCGAGGACAGCAATCATTTGCAATCTACTCAGACCCACGGCATCCTTGGCCGCCAGAGTTGTGGCCAGCGTTGAGAGCTGCACCTCGCTGCTGCCATAGCCCGTGAGGCGGACCATCTGGAGGCGGCAGGAGCGGGCGAGAAGGTAGCACAGAAACGTCTGACCCACCAGATCCGTGTGGATGAACGCTCGGGAGGCCATTTCGCACAGATCACGTTGCCTGAAAGAAATAGGATGTAGGATGTAGTTGGAGGATCTCCCGGAGGGGGGCAGCTTTACTCTCTTACACTCCGTAAATGTTCTCCGTCCAAATGTGCTCCAGACACAACTCCGGTTCGATGGGTTTTGCTGGCTTCACGTTCGTTATCTTGCGTATATCCTTCAGGGACATGGACTGCTGGCTAATGCTGCTTTGTAGCTGACTCAACGCCGTTCCCAAGGAGGCGCGGCTGCAGGAGAAAGGTAAATTTTAACCCTAGGAAGCTTGGTGGCTTTCAAAAACCTACTTGGACTGGCCCAGGACTCCGCTAAAGGACTGCGACTGGCTGAGACCGAACTTTGACATGTTGCCCATGCCTGTGGCGGTGTTATTTCTGCCCATAAACGACCCGGGCGTGGTCTTGGGCGTGGCTGCAATGGATCATAGTTAGAAATCTGGTATTAAACCCTAAAGCCACTGCTTACTTACCTCCCGTTTGCTTAATGCCACTTACACTGTTGCCCACCGATTGTTGCTGCTGCTGCTGCTGCCCTCTGGGCCCCAAGAGCGTTTGTCCCAAGTCCTGTGTGGTGTGGTTAACCTCCTCCACAGTTACCTTCCGTAGCCGCGCCACGAAATGCTTGAAGAACTTGACATCGTACAGCAAAACCAGGTCCGAGTCCTCCGTGGTGAAGACCACACTGTATTCCGGTTCGGTCATGTAGCCAATCGAGTTGGTGGCCGTCTTTAGGACCACCGGACAGGCCTCGTGCAGGGGATGGGACATCGAGAAGAGCCGCGGCATGGGGAACGACAGGTGCGAGACGAGGGCGTGGCTGGAATCCTTTTGCAGCAGCAGGCCGTGCATTGTCTGCCACACCTGCGAGACGGGAAAGTCAAGGTTGGCAAGGAAGTCCTCGCCGTCGTCACAGTAGACGCGCAGCGAGTCCTGGTCCATCACACAGATGGCGGTGAGGGCGTCGTCTTTCGTTTGTATCGCCGCCTCCAGCTGAGCGAGGCGTCCACGGACAAAGCTACGGTTCAGGAAGCAGGCATACCTTACCGGCGTATCGGCCGTAAAGCACATGCGCTTATAAACACCATCCTCGCCATCGTCGTCCAGGCCCTGGGTCCAAACCACAGTGTTCCGATGCACGTAGAGCTCCTCCTCGTTGTTTACCATGTAGTCGCACATCGGCTCCTCGCGCCGCTCCGGCGCTGGGTTTAGCAGGCTTTGCGGCAGCGACGTTAGCTGCGTGGCCGCCGCCGCCTTGGGTCCGCATCGTTTTGTCCTTTCTATCAGTTGCCTGCGCCGCGCCGCCCGATCCTCCGTCGCCTCATAGTCGTCATACATCTCCCGGATGGACCAGGACTCCTGGCCGGCCGGCGAATCCTCGCCTGCAGCCGAGATGTTCACATTCTGCAGCCGCTGCAGCAACAGATGTTCCGAGGTGGGTAGCTGGTATCTGGGCAGCGGCTGATCCTGCGGGCCAGGATGCTCCGCGGCCGACTGACGGCCGCGCGGCACAAACTCCAGCGGCGGTTCTGCGACGGCGATCATCTCCTCGACGGCAAGTTCATCCAGAGTTGCGATTAAGCTAGAAAAATGTCCCGCGCTCGGACGCGGCCAATACAGCTGCAAGTCATATCGATAAGTCGATATCTATCGATATAGATCATTTTTGCCGGGCATCGTGTGAATTTTCCAATCAGAAAATAAACGTAAACATGCGTTCGTCAAATAAAGAAATTTTTTTCTGTTTGGGTATTGTTCGCTGGAAGCACTAACATTTTCTTGTTTATTGTTTGCTAGAAACCTTCACAATTTAAAGAAACAATCTATTATGAGATTTTAGAGACGGTTCTAAGAAAAGCCACAGAAAAACTAGCTATGGGTATTTTGTGGACTTTTGTTGCTTGTTCACCGAGTTGGCAGCGCTGACCACCACCAGTTATCGATAGCCCGTGGCCGATAAAACACTGACATCAAGTAGGTGAGTTGAAAACAAAAACTAATTTGGCAATTGGAGCCTGAATTTGTAGGTAAATCACCCGGAATCCCTAACCCGTACAATTGCATCAGATGGGAGTTGCCTGGTCACCTGGATCGACACGAAATTAACACGCCGCAGGCCAAAAGTCGAGCATTTTCATTACGTAACCCAGACAAGCGGCCGTGGAACCATACTTCCTCCACTCCATCTCCTATTTCCATCACTTTGGCATACAAATTTCACGTTTCCTTGCACGCCGTACCTCATACGCATCATAATCATTATATACGTGTTTGTGTTGCAGACCCATGGGCAGTGGGATTGTGGTGCAATTGGCTCGAAAGTACGGCGCAGTGATATTCTTTCCCACTGTTGCAGTCGGATCGATTTACGCAGATTGGTCGCACACCCGCGAGTGGAAACGCCAGCAGCTTCAGTTGGCACGCAGCGCTCAGCTCAGGAGTCAGCGTTAAGGAAGTAGTAACACATCCCATTATGGTTCTCGGCCTGGACAAGCGGGCTCTATGGGGAGCCCTGCCCCTGCTCGGCTTCGCCATCGGACACTTTTTGGACAAGAAGGAGACGGAACGAATGACCATGTTCCGGGACAAGAGCGCTCTGTACGGCCGCTCCGGAGATGACAAGACGCCGTCCTGGTAAACCAGCTCATCATCCCGGAAACATCCGACTAGTGTAATCCCATGTTTTCTTTTTTTTTTTGTTTCTTCACTGTTGAACAACAATAAACCGGAGAAATGTGCGAGGATCTATGTTTACCTGCCTGGAACTCTGCGGTTTGGGGGGCGAACCGACCGGAGACATGATTTATTTGTGAAGGATTGCGTCGCATTGTTTGTTTTACACACGAAACCATAAAACCATCAGCACACGGCCAACGATAAGCCCGAAAATCTCGAGATAACTCGTTTTTCTAGGGATTCTACCTGGCCTAGTCCCTGGTCCCTGGTCCGTTTAGTATCGATCTGTGGCGTATGCTGCAAATTTTCTTTGGGTTTTCCTCTAGGACGTGTATTTATATATGATGGCTATTGGTTCTGAGAGATGTAACAAAGATATATTGAAGGTTTTTAGCGCAATAACAATGATATATTGAAGGTTTTAGCGGATTATTTAAGGGAAACTATTTGTATTTATCTGATTTTGCTTATTTTATGTACAAACATAATGAAAACTACATTATTTTTTGTATTTACTTGTATATTTTCCTCAGGAAAATGTGTAGTAGGAGGCAAGCATTAGGTTTCTCTTAGTTTTGGTTTTGATATTATTGTTTATAGGGAATTCTATTGAATTATTTTCTATATTGAAGGTTTTTAGCGCAATAACAATGATATATTGAAGGTTTTTAGTGGTTTGTTTAAGGAAAACTTTTTTTATATATCTGATTTTGGTTAAACATAATGAAAACTATTATTTTTGTATTTATTTGTACATTTCAGTTCCTTAGGAAATTTTTAGTAGGAGGAAAGCATTAAGTTTCTCTTAGTTTTGGTTTTGATATTATTGTTTATAGAGGATTCCGTAAAAATAAACTACAGAATCAGATTTTATATTTATTTTATAATTATTCATGGAAAGTTGTTTTAATATGCTTTTTTGTTTATTTTTTTTTTAATATTTTTTCATATCCTTGCAGTGTCCTATAATTTTTGTTAAATTTGCAACGCAGTGAAGGAGTCATTTCCGATTATATAAATCTTATATCAGTAAGATATATTTTTAAAGCACTTTTATAAATTATTCCAAATTTATAATTTATTTAAATTGTCAAAACTGTCACAATTAAATTTTGTATTTTTGAGATCAATATTTAGATTTAATAATCTGATTAAACCTAGCTCTTAAAACTTTTCCGAGTTGAAATGTATACTTTTTAGCTTAGCTAAAAGAATTTAATGTTTTATTTAACCAAAAAATTATCATCAAAATATCGTTTTAAAGATTTCAAGGACGTAAATAATTATTGATGGTAGGCCTCAAAGCAAATGATTGCTTTATTTTGTTTATTTTTGTAAATCAAATTAAAAATGTATACATTTTTTTACTTATTTTCTTTATTAAATGAAAATTCAATAGGAACACCTTTTTTAAATTTCTTTCTGTGTACTCCTGACCGAAACCGTTAGAATGAATGCCCCCGCTCAATGGGATCGCGCTCTGCTCTCTCTTCAAATATGAATATGAAATTCGATGAGCACATTTCCAGATTTCCCAAACAAGGCAGCAAATTGAAATGCCAATGCAACAAAACTAATTTATTTTTATGGCCAGGGGTTAGGGTTTCGGCTTCGGCTTCGGGTTCAGGTTCAGGGATCGAGCGTGATGAATCGATGGAATTGTGCACTTTGGGCGTGCTGCCTCCTTCTCTTTCTTCTCCATTGTGTCCGCTGGTCCGCAGTTTGCACACAGGCGCAGTGGGATCGCTCGGTGAAGGTGGAGGTGGAGGTGGGGTGAGTGGATTTTCGGGATTTTCGCCTCTCACAAGTGCACAAGCGCTCTCGCAGCGGGGGTGGGAGTGAGAGCACAAGATCGGCCAAGTGCTAGAGCGAGACAGCATGATCCTCCTTCCAGGAACAGAGAGAAACGAGATATTCAGACAGGCAGCAATAACGGGATAGTGCTGACACCGGCTTAAGCCAGGAAAAAAAGCTAAAGGCATTAACAACTAGGTGTGAAAAGTTCTAGGAATGCATTTAAAAATTTAAAATGAAGGTTAAAGTTCCTGGCTCTCTAATGAATGTGCTAAATGTATATAGATGTTGTCCTGGTAGTTTTAAGAATTTAATATTTATATAATTTTGGTCAGATTTACTTTACCAAGGAAGGTAATACGAATTTTGTCCTGTCAGTTTCAAGAAATTAATATATATATAATATATATATCAACAAAGGTAATACAAAGTTCACCGGGTCTTCTAAATTATGTAGTTTAAAACTAAAACCTAACTTATGCTGCAAACTAATTGACTAAGGCAATCCATTATTGTGATATTGTTTAATATTTTCCTAACTGATTAGAAATCTAGCTATTTTCCAGGACTTCTAGCCAGATCTAGCGGGCAGGCACCATCGGGCAGCACTAGTCCTTTTCTCCCCTTCCACTTGTTTCGCCAGATTTGTTGTTTTTGCAGGTACGCCGCTTGCGTGTGTGTGGGTGCGCGTCCGAAATGAAGAGAATTCAAAAATCCTGCAACCGAAAACCAGTCTCAATTCTATTTTGGATCTTGAAGCGAGCGGAGCAAAGAGATCGAGAAGAAAACTAACTGGAATACAGGAATTAAATCACAGGAAAATGAGCGCGGAACGAGAGAGGCGGGAGGAGTCCGGAGGAGGAGCGTCCGGAATGGACTTCAGCCTGAAAACTCTTCAGGACTACGAGGTGCTGGCCGTGATGGGCAACGGCTCCTTTGGCACCTGCTACAAGGTGCGCGACAAGAGCACCGGCGAGCTGTTCGCCTGGAAGGGCATGAATTACGACGAGCTGGACGAGGATAAGTGCGAGGCGCTGGTCTCCGAGATCAGCGTGCTGCGGCAGCTGCAGCACCCAAACATCGTGCAGTACTACCACCATTTGGTCAACCGGGAGGCCAAGTCCGTGTACATCGTGATGGAGTGCTGTGCCGGCGGCGATCTTGCCCAGATTGTTCAGCGGGCGCGATCCCAGCGCCGCCGGTTCGAGGAGCGCTACATCTGGCGGGTGCTCTTCCAACTCTGCCGCGCCCTGCAGGTGTGCCACAACAAGATACCAAATGGCACGATCCTGCACAGGGACATTAAGCCGGCGAACATCTTCCTGGACGCCGCCGGCAATGCCAAGCTGGGTGACTTCGGCCTTGCACGGATGTTGCGGCGGGACCAGAGCTTCGCCGCCTCGTTTGTGGGCACGCCGCACTACATGAGTCCGGAGCTGGTCCGCGGTAGGAAGTACGACCGCAAGAGCGACGTCTGGGCCGTCGGCTGCCTGGTTTACGAGATGTGCGCCCTGCGTCCCCCATTCCGGGGACGCGCCTTCGATCAGCTCTCCGAGAAGATCGCCCAGGGCGAGTTCAGTCGAATTCCCGCCGTCTACAGCTCCGATCTGCAGGAGATCATCGCCTTTATGCTATCCGTTGACCACGAACAGCGTCCCGGCATTGAGGTGATCATCCGGCATCCATTGGTGGTCCGGAATATCAGCGAACTGGATGGGGAGTTTCCCCAGCTCATCGAGGCTGGCGAGGACTTTTATAGACTGCCCGCCGGCGGCCGACTCTTTGAGGAGGATGAGGTGCCTGAGGTGCCCCCTGAACTGTCCAGCACTCTGTTCACCGAGCAGTACAGCTTTAACGAGGGCTACGGCCAAAGGAGGCTGAGTGTTACGGGCGTGTTTACCCCGGATTTGAGAAACGAACTCTTTTACTCCGCCAAGCGAAGGATGTTTCCCTCCAAGAAGCTGCAGCTATCGGATCCCGCCCTATACGAGAGTATAAGGCGAGAGGAGCGCGAGGAGGAGCGCCAAGTGGAGCTGCAGGATGAGCGCAGACGGCGGAAGGATATGGAGCAGCAGCAGCAGCAGAGGGAAGGCCAGAGCAGTCCACGTGCTCTCACCCAAAACATTTTCGATGAAGTTCTGAAGACCCGACTTCATGCCATTCGCGCCCAGGAGTCCCTGCTCCAGCAGAAGCTAGTGGAGCTGCAGACGCGAGAGCAGGAGTTGAATGTAGCGGAGAAGCGCGTTCAATCCTTGGAGCGGCAGCTGCAAGAGAAGCTGCTGCAGCAGCAGGAGAAGTCTTCGTGTCGTTGCAGCCAGCACCCGGTAGCTCCACCGATTCCGCCCCGGAAACCGATCAAGAGCCACCACGATGACACTTACTGCACCATCGAGCTGAACGACACATCGCCCACGGTGGCCAAGCTCAATTTGGCCACCCTTCCGCCTCCCAAGTCGATGAATACCCTGCGAAAGGTCACCTTCCAGTCGCCCCAGAAGTTTCTCACCTACGGAATTGAAAATGTGCCGCCTCCAGTGGCCAATCCCGCCCCTCCTCCGGCTGCTGCTGCTGCTGCTACGACTGGTGGTGTGCCCATGCAGATGAGTGTGTCCAGCAACGATTCCGGCGATAGTCAAGCCTCTGCCACCAGGCGAAAGTCCATTTTGTCCCTTTTTGGACTGAGTCGCGGCTCTAAGGCCACCTCCAAGTCCCTGCCAGCGGTGAATCAGGCGCCGGCTACTATGCCAGCTCGAGTCCAGCGCCCTCCATTGGCACTGGTGAAGCCACCAGTCACGCAGGAACAGCAACCTGTAGCCACTCCAGCGGTGGCCAATCTCTGGACCAAGGAGCAGAAGAAACAAGCCTTCGAGCTGCTGGCGGCCATGAATGCAGCGGAAAGGGAGGCCACCGGAGCGACGGGCTTATCGGGCGCCGGAGGAGCACGTCGTCAGCACCTGCGTCAGTCTGTGAGGGAGCGAAATTCAACGCTGCAGCGGAATCGCATGCGGCGATCTTTGGTCCTGGCCAGCGGCCACCAGAAGCTATCAGCGCGTGACCAGATGATGATCTAAGAAGGGGAGGCAGTGGAGTCCAGGAGCCATGGAAACCATGGAAACTACTCGCGTTGTGATGTGGAATAAGTTCCGAAATATTACATATATATTCCTTTTTTTTTACATTTTATATATAATTTTTTTGTGCGTTTTTATACCCTTGCAGGGTATTATAGTTTCAGTCAGAAGTTTGCAACGCAGTGAAGGAGACATCTCCGACCCTATAAAGTATATATATTCTTGATCAGCATCAACAGCCGAGTCGATCTAGCCATGTCCGTCTGTCAGTCTGTCCGTCTGTCCGTCTGTCCGTCTGTCTGTCCGTTTCTACGCAAACTAGTCCCTCAGTTTTAAAGCTATCTGTATGAAACTTTGCAGTTAGTATTCTATATACTCTCACTCGTACATATGTCGGAACGGGCCGGATCGGACAACTATATCATATAGCTGCCATAGGAACGATCGGTAAAACTTTCGAAAAAAAATTATAACTTTGTCAGTTTTCAACTAAACTCCACCAAATTTGATATTTGGCCATTAATTATTAATTTAGAATTTCGATTTTAATTTCATGAAAATCGGACGACTATATCCTATAGCTCTCATAGGAACAATCAGAAAAAAATAAAAAAATTCATAACTTCGCTGTTTTTAACATATTTTCATCAAATTTGAGATTTGGCCACTTAATATTCTTTCAGAATTTTAGTTTTAATTTCATGAAAATCGGCCGACTATATCCTATAGCTGCCATAGGAACAATCAGGGTAATAATAGAAAATTCCTA
>VNJQ01003742.1:31914-108478 GCA_008042515.1 Drosophila truncata | reverse complement strand
CAAACTGCCGCCTGTCGGAGAAATCACAACCTACAAATTGACGAGAGAGAGAGAAACCCACTATGAGAGCTGTGGATGTGGAGCTGTGCGGATACCAGATTTGAAAACTTTTTGCCTGACAATTTGGAACATTTTGTGAGGTTTTGGGACAAATTCGCATTCATAGCCATTCGGTTTTGTTGCTTGTTTGTTTGTGTTGTGCCAGAGAAATGGTTTCACATTTCAGCGCGCCTAGAACTATGCCACATGGTGTGCCTTTGTGTAGCAGCAGTGTTCGTTCGGTTCGTATCCATGTGCGTGTCCTGTTGGTTGCCTGCCAGCCGCAGGAGCCGCAGAAAACACAACGCAGTCATTTGTAGCGGCGCGCAAAAAGGGTCTCCTGGAAAATGTCTTTTTTGCTCGACGGGTAAACATATTTAAATTTTTTTTTTTGTTTGCTCTGACAGCCGCGGCCTGCCCCCGTCTGTGTTATTTCTCCATTGACAATTTTTTTGCGGCCTGGCATTTTTTTTTCTCGATTTTCAGACAGTTGCGTTTTATTTCGGAAGCCACTTTAATTAGGAAAACTTCGGTTGCCTTGGCCAGCTGTCGCTGTTGTCCTGGGAACTCGAGCAGGTGGAAATCATTCGGCGCATTTGAATTGCTAATCAAGTTGTTGATTCATGAAATGTGACGCAAACTCCCGGCCAAAAGAAAAAAAAGAAGCAATGCTAAGAAGTTTTTAATGATGCTGCAGCAAAAGTTCTTTTCTGTTTTCAGAGAAAACAAAAAAACAAGTGTAATTTGCTTTTAATTAATGCTGACAAAGCAGTTGAGAATGGCAGGGCAGGACAGGGCAGGGAAGGCCAGGACTTGCCCGGTTCCTAACTTGGCCCACGGCCAATTGGGCCATTTCAACTCGGTTCGAGCGAAGCGATAAACATGCCAAAAGCGTCAAAAGCCGGCGCTGCACAAACTGCTCAGGAAGTTGCTCAACGAAAAAAGAGGCTTGTGGATCGAAAGCGGTATAAATCTGGGTTGGGGCTTCGGGCCAACTTCCTAGTTGGTAGTAGTTTCTGGCATTTTGGAAGTTCCTTTTGCCTGCTGCATATTCCCGAAAGCCAGAAAGCTGTGCGAAAATGTTGCATACTTTGCCGGGCTTAGCAAAAGTTTCCTTGCACTGCGCAAATACCAAGAATTTTCTACAAGCTGAGAGACCAAAGACAGTTGGAATTTGCTACAGGATATATGTATGTACATAATCTTAATTGCAGTACCTGGGCTTATAATATTTTTGTTCCTTTTTTTTTGAGGTAAAAGTGTGAAGTTTGTTGCAATTTTATGTAATTTGCTAGCTGGTTAGTTTTAATCCCTTGCAAAAAACCTGTAAGCCTTTCCATTAAAAATATTTTAATTGAAAATGCTATACCAATAACTCTACGAAATAATACAAATTCATTGGTAATATTCATTGAAATGAATCGTTTTTAGAAATTATTTATAATTGTAAATTTTTAAATATTTTTAAATATATCTAAAATCTATTTTTCGTAATCTATAAATAATAATTTTGTTATGTTAACTGGCAGTAGCAATTTCCTTACAAAACCCATTCCTTTGTTAACTAATGCAGCTGCGACTACTGAGTCCTTTTCACATATCTCAAGCTGAGACCCAATTGGTTTAGGAATTCTTTTCAAGCGAAAAAGAAAATGGTGTTCACATAGAATTTCCCACACCGTTTTCTTTTTCCTTTTTTTTATAGCCAACTCATTGTATTCACAATTTATATACATACATATTCGTGTGTGACGTACACCATTTATATTCCTCTCAGCCCATGATGGAGCATTGCATCATCAAAAGATACATAAATTTATGCAAACACTTGAGTATGCATTTGATGATGTCACTAATGTTTGTTCATTCTCCGTGGGCGAGCACCGAAAACGAACTCATAAATCGCATTTAATTGCTTGAATACCTTAACAAATGAATAGACGTTACCCCTGGTCGCCACCTCGGCAATTTTTGGCTCGCTAATAAACTTGATAAATGACAATGGCCAAAAGGCAAAACCCCCGGGGCGCCATTTTGAATTTCACACCATTACATGTGAGAATAGCGCTGTTACCGAGGCCAAAAAAAAGATTTGAGAAATGGCGCATCATTTGGAAAGGAGCAGGGCCAAGTGGTGTCGAGTGCCAGGACTCGCCAAGTGATTCGCCAATTCATCCCGAGACGCACACACAACGCACTCGGCTCGTGTTTATTTACCCAAAAAGTCACAACTTTGTGTGCTGTGTGTATGGCAAATACAAATAAGCAAACATCAAAACGAAAATTGCACAAATACACACAAGTCCTTAAGAGGCCAAAGGGGTGGGAGAAAATTGGAGGAGAAATATAGGCTGGATTGCTGCTTATATGACGTGGTAGATTCTGACAGGAGAGGTGGGGGAAATATATATGTATCTGATAATAATGTAAGACAATTTCAACAGACCATATTCCAGGCATAATCCGATCATAAAGTGGCTTAAACTCTTCAAAATAAATTGGAAAATTACCTTAGACCTTCAAATAAATATATATATATTATAAATATTAAACTTTATTATATGAATTATATGAATTCCTCACTCTTCTTCATTATTTACCTTTGAATGACCACCAACCTAATCAAAATACTATCCCAAATCATTGGACTTTGAAATTAAAAGCCAATTTCCTAGATGTAAAGCCATTTTACTCGAAGAGTTGCCTAGTCAACCATAAACTACAAGTTGCATATTGCAAAAATCGACTAAATCCATTCCATTTCAACATTTTTATGCCATTTCCCGGTTGAATGCAACGAATCTCACACAAAGCATACTTTTTCGACCAAGGAATTCCCAGAGACCGACCGGCTTTTATGGCCAGAGCTGTTAAGAGACTTTGTTGTTGAAGAAGTCCTGGCCAAAGTTGGTTTCCCAATCTGGCACTAATCGAAAGTTCCTTTTTGTTCTGGATGGCCAAATGAAGTGTTTGCATTTAACGGCACAGGCACAGGCAACACAATTGTGGCCAACATTCAGTGGTATGTGTGTGTGTTTTTCGGGGGGCATTATGCAAAAACTGTTGCGAAAAGTTTGCACTCCGAAAAGAGAAAAAGCGACGAGCGAACGTGCCACAATAACAGCAACAATGATGCCGTCGACGCCTTGATTTGTTTTTGGCCACCACTCGGATTCAATGAGTTGCACAAGAACCGAACACAACTTCCAGACAATCAACTGTGGGTGGTTGGTTCGTTCTTATGGGTGGCTTAAGGGTGCAACAGCTGCCAGAGTAAACAGAATGAGGTCAGTTCTGTGTTGCATGTTGCTGGGGCATTAGGGTAAACTGTTGATAGACGTTCGGTCGACGACTAATCACCAACTGCAGAGCGGGCTCTGGAGATAGGAGGGTCCCCGTATGCAAATGAAGCCACATTAATGACTTTAAAAGCTGCCCGCTGGACTTTGACTACACGTTGTGCTGCACTACTATATGGTGCATCGAGCACAAAGATACAAATACTTGGGGATTTTATGGTTCATAAATACAGACATGATTTTCGGTGTTTACTATTAAATTTAGCAATATTTTCTATGGTAAAAACTGCAGAGATTTGAAAGCTTACTATAAAGACATAAATTTCAAGTAATATCTAGTGAAAACATCTTTAAAACAGCTTATGGAATATGTATCCTTATTTAAACTTTTCAAAAGAACTTAGTCTAGCTTTGCATTACATTTCCTTCATTTTTAAACAAATTTACAATAACTAAATATAATTTTTTTCTTATTATTAAGACTTGCATGCCTATTTTCTTTAATATTTTCATGTAGCTTGTAATTAAATACTTCTAATATTTAACAAAAAAGCACCATAAACACTCTACTTAGCTCAACCGCTTAATGCAAATGTTAAACACTTTTATAAAACTTAACAAGAAGACAGGAGATTTATTGCACCTTTTCCTCCAAGTTAAACTTTCTCCCTGCGGACAGGCACAATCCTTCTACAAACGACAGGAATCCTTTCTTTTCCTCCTTCCCTCTCTGCACTGCGTATGTCATAAATAATAAATGCGGGGCATATTGCCACCACAGAAGAACTTTTCTGCATTGCGTTGCGAGGTTCCTTTGTGGTTTTGTCGGTGCCAGGCCCAGGAAACCCTGGGGCAAACTCTTCTCAACCTTCCATTTAATTGACAATTGTCTGCAGCTGAACAGGAATAAAGCCATAAAACATTGACAAAGTCAACAGCGTTTGAAAGTAACCAAGGAAATGTACAAAAAACAAAAAAAAGCGTAGAAGGAAGCCTCCAAAAATAAGTTATGTGTACCAAGTCCCCGGAGCCCATGAACATTTCTATTTGTCGCCCTGCCAAGTACATAAAGCAAAGCTAAAATGTAAGCACAATAAACGCATCTGAAAGTTAGGAGTAACTCCCGCCAGGACACGGACGGCCCTGCTTCGGCCCCTTTTCCGCCTGCCTGACTCGGCTTCCTTGCGTCCTTTTTCTTTTTTTTTGGCGCACATATTTTTTGACAATTTATTTATGCGTTTAATAACGACATCATCAGCATGTAAGCGAAGGCAGGGACAACATACTCATATACACATGCACTGGAAATAATTACAATTGAAATTAGATGAAAAGAAAATATTTTAGATATGACATTTATATTTAAAATTAAATCAAAGCTTAATTGAGTATTTAAAATATTTTTAAAAATTTTTAAAAGGTATAATATACCACATAAGTCCTATCACTATTTTTGTTTTCTCTGTATTTACGCATATTTACATATATCAGGCGTGGCATGGAGTGGGCTTGAAGGGTACAGACTCGTTCAGACTCTGGGTAGCAATAAAAATGTCGCTGATTTGACAATGTTCTTTATGTTCCGAAAGTCTCACGAAAAAGCTTTCAGCACCCCCAAGTTTATGCCCCTGCCACTGAGTGCTCCCTCTTGAAAAAGGTGACTCAACTCATTATGCAGTAATTTAAAATGACTTGGCTGATGTTAAAAGGGGCGGCAGGAAGCCAGTCACCTGGAGAGTGGCTTTAAAGGGTTGCAAAAATCCCTGGTGTGCTTCCATTAAATATTTAAAATGTTTCATTAGCAGAAAGAGAGAGAGAGAAAGATCAAATCAAATCCAAGCATCACAAAAATCACCCTTCAATAAAACAAGAGCCCTCGATTACTCTTTGTTATTCCAGGAACCAATCAATCTCCCATTTCTCATGAAAAATTAATAACGATTCAATGTTCGATTCCAAGGATTTTCCCCTCCGAAAAATCCCCGCCAAAGCCAACTGTTGCATGGAGTTGTGCATGGTTGGTTGGCTGCCAATCTGGGCAATTATGTTGGCTCCGAAAGATGCCTACTGCCAACTCTCCCCTATTATCGTTTTCGCATTGCCTATGCCTCGATGGGAAAACGAGTAAACAAACATGGCCATAAATAAGCGGCTAATAAGGATAATTGCCTGCTTTACAAATTGTCGCAGAGCCCACACAAAAAGAAAAAAAAGTAAAAGGGAAAAGAAAGACTAAGGAGCAAGGACTAACTCGTGCCGCAGATAGGGAACTCTCACACACTGACACTGACACTGACGAGGAGCCAACGCACAAACACAAACACACACAACCATCTACAAGTCAAAATAGTAATAAATTGCTAAAGAAAATGGCATGGAGGGTCGGGAGAAAAGTCGAGCCGCAAAACCGGAACATATGGACAAGGATGCGGCTGAGGTCCTTTGAATTTTATGTATGTGCAAAAAGAGAGAGAGAGAGAGAGAGAGAGAGACGGCGGGCGGAGCGGAGCGGGAATCCTGCGAAGACAGACATCCTTATTTATGGTCGTGCGGTGCGGCAAATTAATAATGCGACTTTTCTCATTTGCTTGCTTGCTGTTCGTCTCCGGCCCCTGTCCTTCCTATGTAAATGGGACCTTGTGTGAAAGGAACTGCATTTAACCCACAGCTGGGTGTCCCATGTATGTCGTCCTGGGTGTATAAATAACACAAAAACCGAAACAAAAAAAGGAAAATATAAAACAATTTGCAATGGAAATGCTGCTGATGATGTGGTTCCCTAAGCTAATAATGACCATGATGAGGTTGTTGTGTGGACAAAGTCAAGACAGTCCGAGGACTAGAACCTCTTCGCTCTTCTTTCACTTGCCCCAAAATGCTAATGAGCCGCGTGTGTCAAGAAATTCCTCTTCGTAAACTTTTCCTTGGAGTGTCGCCCGTCTTGCGAGGCAGTTGGAAAATTTATAGCACACTTCCGCTCTGTCGCTCAGTTTGTTTTCCTGCTCTCCCCTTCAATTACATGCAATTCCTTTTGCCTTTTTATTGCATCTCGCATCGATCGGCCGCAGAATGCGGTGTTGTGCGTGTGATTAACGGGTGTCCTGTCAGGGCACACACACACACATAGCAGGCATATCCTTTCGCCTCAGGCCTGCTGCTGCCGTTGCTGCCATTGCTGCTGTCCTGCGCAACATTCTTCGCCCCAAACTATCATACTTTAACTCATCTTTTATTTACACGAGAGTCGAGACAAGCCCGCAACGGCGTCACCCTGGCGCCCTTCTATCACAACAACAACAGCAAGAACCAGAACTTGGGAATTACAACAACCAGGAACATCAACGGGTCATGTCAAGAGGCAGCGACAACAACAATTAAAAGGGGAGGAAACGCAGTGTGTGTGTGTGTTTCTGTGTTTCTGTGCAAATGAGGAAAACTACAATGCAGCTGTATTTAATTTACACTGATCGAAGTTCTGGGTACTTAGAGTACATACATTCGATGGAAAATAAAATATATTAAAATCTTATTTTAAAAGATACATAATTTTCATATAAATAAAACCTTTGAGAGCTCCCAAATTCTTTATAAAATTAATAAATTAGATGATCAGTATCATTCGATGAAAAATAAAATATTTTGTAACATTTTAAAGGGTTCAACCTTTTCATATAATTTGTAATAATTTGTTTATTATTTTTTCTACAAATATATATATTTAACAATATAAATTTTCTCCCAGTAAATACAAATTTCCAATAAATATCTCTCAAAAAGTACTTAGCCTTTAATGGTTATTTAGTACAATAGTTTTCCCCCTCTGCTATTTTCCGCTTGTGTTTTGCCATACGACATTTTCTTTACCCTTTTTGCATGACTCACTGGTGTATGCGCTTTTAATTATTGTCATGCGATGCTGTTTGCTGCTTCACTTTTATTATTCTCCTGTTATTTCCAAAGAACCTCCCGAAACCTCCCTCATGTGTGTGGCCTTAGCTTGGCTTCAACGCCCACATTAACAGCCACATTGAGCAGTGGCAAGTGACAGCTTTTAATTAAATAATTGACTTTCCTCCGACTATCTGGCTGTTGTGTGTGTTCATTGTCTCAGTCGCATCTCGCTTTCATCTGTCAGATCAATATGACAGAAGGCAAGGCAAACATAACAAAACAAAACAAAACAAAACAGAGGCAAATCAGCCAGATAGCCATGTTTACGATGCTGGCTAAAATGTCAGGCAGACACAACGAGAAGTTCATTGAAACTTTTTTGACTGCTTTGACTCGCTCTGACTTTTGTCACTCATCAAGGGAAAAGCGAACAGAGGCTCATATAAACTGATAAACAGATAAACGGAGGATAACAGGGAGAAACTATAATGTTCTGCATTATTTATGCGGGTCGCTAAACTTTTCCCCAAAAAAATAAAACCAATAATAAATGTGGGATGAGCCAGATGAATGACCGACAAAAAAGAAAACCCTCTGCGTTTGTGCCCTGCATACAGATTTAAAATTTATTCCCGAAATGGAGTTCCCTGAACTCAAAGTGCCTCTCCTTCTAAGGGTTATCTACCCTCGCTGACCGCAAAGATAAGCGTATTTCTCGATTTATGATGCCACTAACCAAAAAAATTGCAACCCGAAATGTTCTTTCTACCCGGTCATAATTTCATTTTGGTGGAATGAGAGTGCTGGCATTGATTTCAGCCGAACATCTTTCGTTAATTGAGTCGTAAAGGCGGCGTTATTGATACCTCATTAGGCAAGCTGATAAACACGGCGTATGCGCAATATTCACAATGCGCCTTAAAGCCCAATGCGGTGCGACGGTGCGGTGGCAAACGCAACTTAAAGCCCCATGGCATTGCGCCCAAGTGCTTTGGGTGATTATATAAGTCCCGTCAGCTGCTCCTGACATTTTCCCTCTCGATTTTGCACCACTCAATCGAGTGATGGACAAGCCCCGACGACAATGGCCTTAACCACAAAACGCACAACAAAAGGCAAAGGGCAGGCAGGCATTTGTGGCTCTCTCGCCCAATGCGGGCATTCGCTTGGACGACAACAATAAAGAGAATTATTTATATATGTACATAAAAGCTTAATTAAAATTTTATGATTATCATTTGGAATTCATCTGTTTACCTTTTGCGGCGGGGTCAGAGTTGAATTTAAGGAAAAACAATTCTGCTTTGTTTGTTAATTAAAGTACATGAACTGGTTCAGGGCTTGCAGCTTGAAAATAATGATGTGTTTTAAGAGCAAAGTAGATTACAGATTAAACTTGTATTTAATCTAAGAAATTGTGTACTTAAAGCAGATAAAAATAATATAAGTTATCTGCCAAAACTAACTTTAAGTTGATTCTATTTTAATTAGACAGACAAAAAAAATTTCTTTAATTAATTAACTCATATTTCATAGCGATGCACCACTCTGTGCATATTTTTGCGCTTTTATTAAATTCCTGCTCCCAGTTGCGCCATTTGTTCCCCTTTTAATTACGTGGCTAATGATGATTGAAGTTCCCCCTCCTTTTCGCATTGAACAAATAATCCTTTTCAAGCACTACGCTAAGACCTGCAACATTCCCAAAGGGCAAAAGGCAAAAGGCACGTAGTGCAGCTGCTGTCTCTTTAGCCCAGTCAAGCCGACCGAAACGTTTAGGCCACGTGCCAACAGTAGAAAGAGTTTTTGCCTTGTTTCCTTCGGGGCACATGACGCCTTAAAAGTGTCGCCATTTCGCTTTATTCGCTGAACGTGACCAGCCAAAGGCAGCAGATATATACTTCAAATTTGTCTAAATATAATTTTATACAAATCATTTTGGCTAGACCACACACGAAGCAAGGTAGAAATTTTAAATTTGAATTGTTGTCATCCGAAATATAATAGAAATCGCTTCACAACAAACAATAAAAAATAAAACAGAGAAAGCTGAAAGCCATTTGGCATTGATAGATCTCTCTGATAAATGGTCGGGCATTATGACAAACATGCAGAAAAATCCAATGACAAAGTGACCAACGGGAGGCGATAAAATCGAAATCAAATAACGCCAAACAATGTCAGTCAAAACAGTCAAGTGGCGTAGCTCTCGAGGGGGCAGCAGGCAGCAGAAAAGCGACCAAAATAATTGACAACAGCATGAACAAAAAGTGCAATTAGATTCAGGGCTGAGTGCACATGAAAAAGTATTTCTTTTCAGGAAAAACTAGCAATTTATTTTGTAAAATAAAATTCTCAGCAGGGGTTAAGCAACAAATAAGACAAAAAGTCATAAATAAAACTATGACACATATAGAATTTATTTGTTTATGATTTTTAAAAGATAAATATTAATACTAAATGTATTTTTCATTTAAATTTAGCTTTGAATACTTTTCGTTAATAAATTTTCTTCTCAATTAAAGGCAAAATACTGTACATGGTACATGTTTTATGAATATCAATCATTTCCCCTTTAAATAATAAATTCCCAATTTATCTGAAGCATTAAGCTAGCTCTCATTGCTCTTAGTTTAGCTGCAATTCCACATTTTCGAGTTGCAGTGATTGCACAACACTGCGTATGCGCAATATCCCAGCATGCCAATCATTTATTTCGCCTGCTTTCACCATCACTAATCAATTTTCATTTGTGACTGATTCGAATTTTATTTAACACGAAAGGCATCATAAAATTCTGAAACAAAAAATTTGATTTAAAATGAAAATTCAAAAGTGTACCTAAAATAAAAAAATAAATAAAAAAAATATATATACAACTGGCGTACGACGACGACAAGGCAAAAACAAAAGTTTCCCACGGTTTCGCAAAATGCATTTCGAATTATAAAATCCAACTCCACCACCGATTTACTACGAGCGCGTGCTAATCTCAATCTCAATCTGAATCGTATAAAATGGGCGATACTTTGGACGACACGCCGCCCACGCGACGCGACAAGCCGCACACCTTGAACATTGGTCAAGAGGAGGAGCAGCAGGGTTCCGCTGCTGCTCCGGCAGGGGCCACCGCCTCCTCCATTGCCATTCCCGCTGCCCGAAGTCCACGCAATCGGATGCGTCACGCAGATCGCGACGCGAAACGCGATCACTCCAGCGACGGTTTGGTGTCCAGCGGCAATCGTCGGGACGAGTTCACTGGGCTCGAGGCCCAACCGCGACGCGAGAGTCTGAATAGTTGTGAGGCCAGCAGTCCGGTGGCCCTGTCCACCAGTCTCGGCAAGGCGGGACGGCTCAGCAGCGCCGGCTCCAGCTCCAGGTACCCGTCCGGCGGAGGCAATAGCTCCAACGCCGGCATCGGCGTCAGTGTCCTCGGAGGCGTCCTTGGGGGCACCACCACCCGCAAGTGCGTCCTCACGCTGGACGGGTACTCCTATGTCATAGGTAAGTGGCAGCCACAAGGGATTGACCCTGGCTGTGTGTGTGGGAATATGGGCAGGTGGAGTGCCATTTAAGCCAATCCCCACAGAAAATGTCGAACAAAGGAAGCGCCAAAAGAAGAAGTAAAAGAAGAGGGAACCACAGAAGATGCGGGTCCATTACTATAAGGAAAACTTAAGAAAAGCGCTCACAATAGGTCTGACCTACTTAGAGAAATTATTAAAACGGGTTTTTCTAAGAAGGAACAGAGAGTATCATTGATTATTTGAAAAGTGGAAAACTCTTTCAGATTTTAAAATTTATTTTAACTAAGATTTAAGGTGAGAATACATTTTACAAAAATACTTGCAGTAATTTTTCTATAAAACATAATTCTAAAATATTAAAAACATTCCTTTATCTTAATAAATAAACCTATTATTCGGTATGATTAAGTCAGTTAAATAAATTAAACGAATGAAGCTTTGAATGTATTCAGTCTTCCCCAACCACTGTGCTACAAGAGTCACCTTGGCGGTTTGGCCTTTGTTCCCATCTTTGCCCTGGCCTTACCTCAACTTCGTGCTGAATAAGAAAGGAAATAAAAAACCTGGGGAGACTGGAGCTCAAGTTTTAATTTCAGACAACTCATTTTTCTTTTTCTCGGGAACGCATAAAATAATACGTGTGTATATGTATAAGTCTATAACTTATTTTTCTATCATTTCATTCCAGGTAAGTCAATTCAAATGGCAACAAAAAGGCAGCACATTGAGGGCAAGCCATTCCGGAGTGCGAGTCCGTGGCTCGTTGCAGCATTAAATTGAAAATGAAATTGAATTTCCAACGAGTTGGGCTATTATAAAAGTTAAGTCCTCCGCACACTCTCTGGCCCAACCAGAACCTTCTCCTCAGATCGCCGCTCCGTTTCCTCTCTATGCCATCATCCGGGTAGCAACAATTCATTTAGGACTCTCTTGTTGGCCCCGGTTGGCGTTGAGGTAAGAATTTATGAGAAATTTTTTATGCCTGCTGCATATGCCACGCAGATTTCCTGGCCACCGTCGCTTAGATTCCCAGGAAAATGGGTACCTAAGGGGTATGTGTTTATATACCGTGTTCTTTTTTTAATTTTTAAGAGAATAGTCAGGTTAGCGAGAAAAGAACTAATTTTTATAAAGCTTTAAAGATATTTGAAGTGAAGTTTCTTATAGACTTTTAACGAAATTACTTATTGAAAAAAACCTTGAAGATAATTTTCCATAGAATCATATAGAGTTTTTTTAATTAGCAAAGTGAAAGGTTTATACCTTTATAAACATTTAAAATATAAAATAGGTTTTAATTCTTTCGCTCTAAATTATAGAATTAATTTCTATAAAATGATATACCAGGTATTTAAGAGTCTTATACAGCTTTCTTACATCAACAATGCCAAGGGTAGGCAACAGCAAATTTAAAAGTCTATGGACCAGGTAAACAAGGTTTTTGGGGTCCGGTCCCATTTTGAGTGGCAGCCATTCTGGCCAAGTTTGATAACCGCCTTCTGTTGGCCATATGTATGTTGGTTTTCCTTTTTTTTTTTTGCCCCGCAGCACCCCTTCTGTTTTGTTTTCTCGTTGGGGCCAAGCATCTCCCAACCCCTTTTTTGTTTTGGCTTAGTTTGCATGGCTGCCGGTCGTCGGTCAGTTGTGTTTTTGGCTAATAAACTGGCCAGGGAGCACAGTGTAAGTAAAGGCAGCAGCCCCTGTGTCCATTTGAGATTAAAATTCATGAATTGGATTCGGAAGGAAATGAATTTGGCAGCCAGTGAGATGGAGTGCATTAGATATTCGGTGAAACACGCATGCAATTTCGGATTTTATTCCGGCATCTCTCATGAGTGGCCCAAATGGGAAATGGAAAAGGGATTGGATTTTATTATTGTGGTTTAAGGTTGCTAAAACAGATTGATTTTAGTTCTAAATTAAAACTTTCTGATATTAATTTTGAGAGCGTATATATAATATTTTACAGAGAATATTAATATAATATTTATAATAAAAACAGGTTTATGAAGACTTTTAAGAGTTATTATATTTATTTGATAATTTTAAAGGCATCTTTGTCTTCTTATAATTAAAGAAAACTTTAAGCTTTAATTTCAAGGAGGTTACCCTTTTAAAAAAATATTGAAAGCCCTCTTTAAATTCCTGAAAAACCCCAGGCTATCCTTAAATCTCATCATGACATTAATTTTCATCCTTTTTCCGAAATAGTTCCCAGGCTAGAATTAAACTTTTTGCCAATTCTTTTGGCCCAAGGTCAGGTCTGTGCCCCCAAACCAACACAAGCCCTTTCGAGTCCGATTCCGAGTCCTATTCCGAGTACGAGTCCCCCTTTTTGAATGTCCTGGCATGCCCTGGGGTGGGGTGTCGCTTGCCCGGTCACGTAGCGGCCACAAATCGTGCGGCGATTTTGAGACAAAGCCGGGCCAAGTCTTGTTTGAGCCCTCAACCCCAAAAGCCACGCCCCCTATTGGCCACCACCTTGCCTTTTTTGCCTTTTTGGCCAAGTCGCTTGGCGGCCGCTGCCTGTCCTTTTGGCTTTCAATTTATGGGCGCTGCAATATTTTGCAAATACCCGTAGCATATCCTGCGGCGACAGCGCAGACAGCGTTGCAATAAATAGTCGAGTGTTTGCGAGCGGAGGGAAGTGTCCTTCAATTGACATATTACACTTGTTGTTGGCCCTGTCGCGGCTGTTGTGTCTTTCGCCCCTTTTACTGGTTATGACCCTCGATTTGTTTTGCCTCCTTTCTGAGAAAGCGATGGCTGTGTATGGCTGAATGGATGGATGGATGGATGGCTGGCTGGCTGGAGGGTTGCTTGTCCTGTGGATGGATGGGCGGGTACAAAGTCCTGTCCCGTTTTTGTCTGGCTTAAAGCGGCGCTTGGCTGATCAAGCGTTCGCCCGACAAGTTGGACGCATCGACAGCATCGACCCATAGGCTGGAGACTAATTGATGTACTGCCAGGCAGCAGCAGCAGCAGCAGCAGCAGCTGTTTCCACACCCAACGCTTTGGCTTTTTCCATTTTCCATTTTCCATTTCCTTTTTTCCCCCCTTCAAATACAAAGCGAAAGGGTTAAGTGGCTCATTTAGTTTGTGGTTCAATGGGTTTTCATTCGGGCTAATTTTGTGAAAGGAGTTTTAAGTAATTAAATCAAACAAAAATAAGGATAGCAGAAAATGGAGTCATTAACGAAGATCGATTAAAGGGAGGCGTTGCGGTATCGATAAATAAACCAGAAAGAATTAAAAACGGAACCCTTATTCCCTGACACACTTTTCTTTAATTCTTACCATATAACATTTTTAACATTAAAACCATAAAAAAAAACTTATTTAATTAAAAAAGGGACTAGCTCACCCGCGGCGAGTTGAACAATGGAAACTTTTCTAATAATTTAAAAAATATTAACGCCTAACTCTGGTAACTTCGTGGTAACCACAATCCGTGGCATAGTCTCAGGCGCGGCAATAAACGAGCGCATAGCTCAGATGCCTTGACCTGCCCAGGGGCTCTCTGTACATCAGCCTTTCTGGCCCAAAGCGACAAGGAAATTTAATCAAATTTGCATAAATTCCGTTCAAATACAAAACGCTTCGAAAAATTCTCCGAATGCTAAGGAATGCGACAAAGGCAGCTACGCCACACACACATACGAACATAAAGTTTTATTGCCATGTGGTGGGTGGGTGGGTTTATCCTTGCCATACTTTAAAGGATAATATATGCATCTTTTCTCCCTTTTTTGTCCTTTCTTTTATTTTTGTCCCCCCCTCCCCCACCGTGTCTTCTTTTATGGCAATGGCCTCTCAATTGGCAATCAATTTGCCTTAGTCTCTGCGGGCCAACTTTTTCTTTCAAGTGTCAGCGACAGCCATAATAATAAAAGAAAGAAAGAAAGGCTTAAAATCAATTTTCGTTAAACCCTTCGAAAAGCACACAAACAGGCACACATTCAGACATATAAAACTGATTACCAATGGCCGGAACGTTGGAGATTTTTTAATTAAAAACAGTTAAAACTGGCGCCAACGACTGTCTGCAAAAATTTATGTTGCCGACAGTCAAAAAAAAAGGGAAAGAAAAGGGAGTAGCAGAGTGGCACGACTGTGAGATACCTTGTACTCAAAAAATTAGAGAAATTTCTCTAGTTACCAAAGTAACACTCTCAAAAACCTTACATTGTTACTAAAGCTTAATTGTTTTTTAGTAAATTAATTTTAAAATAAATAATATTGCTTTATATCACCTCAACTTTTATTTAACAAAATATTTATTATAACCTTCTGCGACTACAAAGTTAATTTTTGTAGCAAAAACATATATTTCGCTGAAAATACTCCCTTATTCCACAAACACTGAGTATTAAAATACATAAAAGAAAAGAAAAAAGTGCAAATTGGTGGCTGCCAACAGCAGAAACACACGCGCCAACAGGCGCAGGCTTAAAATCTGGCGAAAAAGGATGCCCGCAAGGTTGCCACTTTTGGCTCACAAAAGGTGCACCACCGCCTCCTGTCAGAGATTTTCGAAAATGTTTGCTACAATTTAGCTAACTAGCACAAAGGCTTAAGCACACACACAAGCACACATCCTTTGTAGTCCTTGTTTGCACCCGCCGCTCAAATGTCAGACAACAGAAGCCAGACAGCGCGACGACACGACGTCGTTGGCCTGGCAATTCGTTGAGGTGTTCTTGCCATAATTTGCAACTCAATTTCTCTCGAATTTTCGCATCCTTTGGCAGCAAGACGACGCAGTGTCTGAAGTTTGTGTAGCACAAATGTTTCACTAAGTAAACTTAAATGTAATTTAAACTTTTTAAGCACTCCAAAAACAAGTTGCAAATTACAGTTACAGCTAAAAAAAAAATGTTCCAGAGGTTTCTGCTTGCTCGTTTTGATTGAAGTTTTAGGCTGTGAGTTTGATATTTCAAAGAATAATTTCCTATTTCAAGAGCATCAGGTGGAGATGGATTAAATGCAGGCTGCAGGACTCTCAGCATAAATCTTAAATTAATACAGAATTAATATCCAAGTATATTATTTTATATAATATTTTAGAAGCTTAGTTTTTGAGCAAGAATTTAGATACAAACTTTGTGTATTTCGGAACACATTTCCTGGTTGATCTGAGCTCCTATTTCCAAGTCAATCGTTCACTCATGGCAGTAGTCCTTGTCGTTTTGCGCTCTGGTTAATCTGCAGGCACTTGGCTGTAATTTTATTGGCATATCCGGTTCCTTCATCCTCCATCTGCCTTTGTTTCTGCTTCTATCCTTCCTTTCCTTGCCGCCAACTGGCACTCATTGGGCCAACTAGTCTGCTCCGGAGGATTCCTCCTGTTTCGAAGCATCAATGCGTTAAACTCGCAACGAGGGCTGACTGCCAACTGCGGCGGCAGTCCTTGGAAATCGCGAAACTATTCGAAAGCGGCAACAAATTGAATAAGAACGATTGTTGACACTTCCCTCTTTTCCATTCACTGCCAGAGTCTGTCCTTGTCCACTTGGAACTCTGTCAGGCGTGGATAACTTATCAAGTTTGTTAGCGTTCGAGGGCAGCTTTTCCGGATCAGAGCTGGGATTTGTAAACTAATATAGACGGATGCAGTTGCCACTTGCGGGATAACACTTACATTTATTTGCCAACGCACAGAGTGTGAAAGATAAGTGTTTTCACAGACATTGAAAGGATAAATATTGTAGTTGCTGAGAGAAATGTTTTGCTGTTTAAATAGTGTCATCATTAGGGATTAAATGGAAATAAGATGACAGAGGGAAATAATATAATTTATTTAACATTACATACATTAAAACATACTCCTTAAATCTGTATTATGAATATTAATTTCAAATAATTCACTAATTTATATTTAAATTCCAATTATAAAAACTGTTAATAAATATTAACAATACAACGCTTCAACGGAAGCTGTGAAATCACTTGGAAATCCATTTTCCGCCAAAGAAAAACTCATCTATCACCGCCGCCTCCGCACCACCTTTTTTTCTGTCTCCCCGCCACTTGACAGATTCGCTGGTGGAGGAAATTAAATTTGCAAATCCCATTGGCCACATTTCAGTTCAATTCAGGAGTCGTTAGTCGCCGCCAACTGTTAATGACATTTAAGCCGATGTTCGTTTTATTAATTAATTAATCAATCAATCAATCGGCGCGAGTACACACGCACGTAGAGCAGAGGGGGAAAATCAATCAAAACTGATGCTGATTGAAATTCACTTTGGTCCATTTGTGACGCCACAAGTTATATACCAGCAGACCCACCAACACCACATTGGCCGACTGGATGAGCTGCTTAACCAGCTGGCGTCGCTGTTGGCTGAAATGAAGGGAATAGAAGAAACTTCATGACTTGGCCAACCGAGAGAGTTGTCTAAAACAGCCAGCCAGGCCGGAACTCACCTCATTACCGCCGAACTGCGCTCACTTAACACAATTCCCCCTCCGGGGGGCAGATTAAGTTCGGAGGCCTCGTCGACCAGAATCCTGTCGCTAAATTATTCAGATAGTTTATATTTAATACCGCACTCAACACCAGTGCACTGCCACTGCAGTGGCTGAGGCCGAACAGAGAGAAAGAGATGTAGTACCTTCTCTGGGTTGAACGAAATGAAACGCAGCGGGGCATATAGACAGCAATATATACTCGTAAGCCAATGAAAGCCCCCACGCCCCAAATACCCTTGTTCAACGTGGCGTATTGGCAATGAAATGTTTAAACTTGTGTGAATGGGTTAAGCGCCCAGGGGAATTCTTAATTTGCTACGAAAAAAATATTAAAAGCTATATGAGAGCTGAATATACAGGAAAGAGTCTTTGAATAAAGATTTATATATGCTTTTAAATATTTTAAAGAATTTGTTTTGTAGTAATCGGTTGATTTTATAAAAATAAAAAATAAATACAGCTTTTAAAATCGATTAGAATGTGATTTGAGCTATAGTTTTTTATTTAAGCTATTATTAAGCCACTTTCAGCTATCTTAAACTTCCAAAATTAATCCTTTAAGTCCATGAAAATATTCTAATAAATATATTTAACCATCAAAAAGTTCACTGCTCTTTTCTGACAATTACAAACTATTAAATTCTTATCCAAACAACTGTCATTTGTTGGCAAAATGTTTTCCCAAGCATCGGGCGGCAATCAAAAAGTTGAAAAACAAGTTATTGAGCATACTCAAAAGTTTTGCGATAGTTGGCATTTACAAACATTTAATTCAGTTATTAAACGTCATTTATAAACTTTTGCCGTGCGGAATATTTCATATTCCCTGCGATGCCGCCGCATTGCAAGAAAAATCTTCTTCAGCTCCATAAATCTTTGTTTCTTTTTTGTGTGTTTTTGCTGTTTGTCTGTATGTGGAAGTTCTACATCGTCCAAACATGAAAAATTACAGGCGCCAACGAGGAGGGACAGGGACTGAAACAAAGTTCCGGGCAAGTTGCCAAGAACAGGCGACGATGTGGCCACTTTTTCCGGTCAGAAGCCGGAACCGGACCCGGGCCCAGGCCCCTGGACTCTCCGGTCCTTCATTAGCACAGAGGGACAGCGTTAAATTCAATCTGAAAATCGGACAACACACACATTGAGACCAGAGCACGTTGTAGAGTCATTAATTTTCGCCCATTTTGTATTCAATCGCGTGACATTTTGAACTGGAAATGCAATTAAAGAGGAAACTAGTGCCGCCATCAGCTGGTAATTCCTCTAATCCCATTCCGGCTAGACGAGCCTGCAGACGAGTCCTTCGCGGGCGGCCAGGGAAAATGCACTTGCGGACAGGGATTGACTGCAGCGGGAATACACAGAAAGAATAATATGAAATGTGATGGGATACGGATATGTGTTTTTATAAAAAGAAAGAAATCAATTTAGTTTGTTACAAGTGTAAAGCGGGAAATGAAGAACGGAAAATTGATTTCTTCCTTAAAACTTACCCCATTTCATATTTGGAATCCACTCCGGAAACTTCGACAACCAGTTTCTTGGGACGATTAACAAACTCTGAGAGATCCACCAACTGTTCCTTGTCACTCACATTTATAATGGTAATTATCGTCTCAAAGTTGGGATAGGAGCTGCAAAGTTATTTCCTAGAAACCTTTAGAAACCTTTCCTTACTTTGACTTGGTCACCTACCGCTTGAAGGCAAAAACCCAACGTGAAACGGGTTCGATGTTGAAGCGTCCCAGCCGCATTATGGCCGATTTTCTCAGCTCTATGAGGTCCTTGTAGACACTATAGTGACTTTTGTTGGCCGCCTTCTGGGCCTCCAAGTTGAGTTTCAGATAATTTGGATGGACAGGCAGCCAGGTCTTGGGGGCAGTTGAAAAGCCTTCGAGAAAGGGAATTTTTAATTTTATTTCTGCATTTTTCAGTGAAACATAAATTGGTTTTTAGAAACTTACCCGCATTCACCTCACTACTCCACTGGAATGGCGTTCGTTCTGGATCCCGGGAGACTTCCTTGTAGAGTTTCTCTCCCACATTTCTGGCCGGCGGGTCCACCGTATCCTCCCAGCTGATGTCACGATAGTCCTCCATGCCCAGCTCTTCGCCCTGTAACGAACCACAAGAGCAAGGAACCACATGGCAGGAGCAGAACTACAGAAACTCACGTTATATGTGACTGCCACGCCGGGCAGGGTGAGCAGCAGCATGTTCATGGCATCCACGCTGGACGCACCGTATCTGGAGGCCACCCGGGGGTTGTCGTGGTTGCCCATGACCCAGTTGGCCGCATGCCCGCGCGGCATGTAGATCAGCCACTTCTCCACGTTGTAGACAAAGTCACGCGCATCCGCGTCGCCTTTCACGTCCGTAATGAAGTGGAAGTTGAAGGGCAGATGCGAGCCCTTTACCCCTTCGTGGTCCTCGTAGTAGTCCGCCAGCTGAGTGAGTCCGGCATACGCCTCCGTCATCATGATGCGTGTGGGTCGTTCTGGGTGCTTGGCACTAAAGTCATCCAGCAGTCGCCGCCAATGCTGAATCATTTCCAGAACCTCCGGCAGATCCTTGGTGTAAATATGTTTGCTGTAATCGTAGGACAGCGGATCCTGGGTCTTTCCACTCAATGGCTCATCTTTCAGAGACTCATCCTCGAATAAATGATTAACAGCATCGATGCGAAAGCCAGCCACGCCTTTGTTTAGCCAAAAAAGTATCACATCGTCCATGGCCTGAACCACTTTGGGATTGCGGAAATTCAAATCCGGCTGTTCTTTGGTAAATTGATGCAAATAGAACTGTTGTCGACCCTCGTGCCACTCCCAGGCAGAACCGTAGAAGACGGACTGCCAGTTGTTTGGAGGCAGCCGCGTGCCATTCTCCTGGAGGATGCCATCCTGCCACACATAAAAGTCCTCGAATCCCGGCTCTTTGGCAGCCGATTTCTTGAACCATTCATGCTGGTCCGAGCTGTGATTGGGTACAAAATCTAACACGATTTTGATACCTAAGCCGTAGGCAGTGTCAATCAGCTCCTCAAAGTCCTGCATGGTTCCGTACTCCGGCTGGATCTTCTTGTAGTCCGATATATCGTAGCCAAAGTCCACCATGGGCGACTGAAAGATGGGACTCAGCCAGGTGGCCGTGATTCCCGTTTCCGCCAGATAAGGCAGCTTTGAGGTAATGCCCTGCAAGTCCCCAATGCCATCGCCATCGCTGTCCTTGAAGGATCTCGGATAGATCTGATAGAAGACAGTGTGTTGCCACCAATCTATAAAGTCCTCCGTGTCACTCTTCACCAATCCAGACATGGCTGTTGCCGAATAAAGAAGACTAAAAAGAAGGATTCGGATGAGTGGAGGAGCGTACATTTCGGCCAAGTTTTCGATTCGATGTGTTCGACAGTTGCCCGATTGACGGTCACTTTTAAAGCAACACCAAACGTATAATTAAAATTATTATTGCATTAGCCTTTTTGTCTAATTAACACCGGTCGCATTAATTCTATAATTGAGTGGGGAAGATTTTTATCAGCTCGAATCAACAACAAATTGCACAATAACAAATGGCGAGACGAATTAAATGAGTAAACAAAATTGTTTCTCCCAATTTTACGGCACACTGCACTTGACTGTTTGATTTTATAATAAAGCGCAGGCGAGTGGCTTTTTATAGATCTCTCAGATCTCGGAATGATCACTCTGCTCACCTCAAAGATTTGTAAATAAAACTAAACGCAAATTTGTGTTTTGGCAGTTTTTGTGAGATTTTAGCAGCTGCCGGCGATGATCGTCTGAAAAGCTTTTGTGGAAGCGATTGATCATCAGCTGTTAAATAAAGCTTTCGATCCACAAATATAAGGTGGTGGGAAAAAGGTAAAACAAGAAAATAAATCCCAAAAGTTTAAAATATTTTTGGGAATGCTTAAAAAGTAATATATTATTTTAAAATAATTTTTTAATTACTAATTTTAATAAATCAGCTGGATTTTTATCTACGAATTATGTTAAATATATAAATAAAATTAAATATATTTATATAATTGGAAGAGAAACTTTAATATAGTAAAATAATTAACATTCTTTTTGATAAAAACTATTTAATTCAATTATTAGGGTTTATGGTTTTTGTTATTATTATAAATACAATTAATAAGATTAGTAACGCCTTAGTTAAACGTAGTTAATTGAATAAAAAGTCATTTTAATGAAGTTCCACTGCTTTTCAAATTAAATTCTTCATGAACAAAAAACTAGTGAGGTTTTTTATGAATGTTACTTCACACTTTTGACAACAGTCAATAAATTAAACTTTTGTTTAGAGGTTTTTATTTCTCCCTTAGCTAGGGAAAAGTTATTATTAATAAATTATAATTTTCACTTCCATTCCCTTGGGTTATCACAGCACCTCCTAAACATTGCTCATCTGCTTTTAAGCCACCTTAAATTGACGCCGTAAACTTGAAAATCAAAACAAAGCCTTTTCAGTCAACCGCATTTATTTATGCCACCTCGAACACCAGAATTTAATTAAATTGCGGCCGACCATTCATCAAAACAAGGGGACTCCAAAAAACCCGACAAAAACGACAATTATGAATTACGACTTTGAATTCAAGTCGAGGAATTAGCCGCGGAGAAAGTGCCAGAATAAGTTAAAGTTGGGGGAAGTTGAAAGAAGAAGAAGGTCCGCCGGCAAGTACTCTCAATTCAATTAAAATGTAATGTAAACGGAATGGAAATGTGTTTTTTGCCGTGGCAAATGAAATGGAAACTCGAATTAGATTGCTCGCCCGAGATACATTTGAAATGAAAAGTAGAAAAGCTGCGTGGCCAATGGAAAACTTTCTCGTGTTTTAATGCTGAATACTAAATAGTTGTCGTTGATTACTTTCGTTTGTTCAGCTGGATGACCAGACCCTCATAGGGGGCCAGTTCAATGGCCTCGGCCTTGAGTCGATCCCCCACTCGGTACTGTGACTCCGCTCCGGTCACCAGGACACTCAGTCGGTTGGGTTGATCGATGAAGTCGCCGATGTCCACCACTTCTGTGCGGTTCTTCACGTTCAGGATGGTTAGCAGGGTATGCTCGCCCTTCAGTTCTCTGGGAATTAAAATAAAACGTAAAATGTAGAAGTTAGCAATCAAAATAATTTACAATTTAAATTTTAGATAACCCTGCTAATTACACTTAATTCCGTTAGGAAAAAACTATTTATAATAACAAAAAAATGCCCCAAACTCACCGCTTAAAAGCAAAAACCCTGCGATTAACCACCTCTGGGACAAAGGATCCGTTCCTCAGGACAGGTAACTGCCTGAGTTTCAGCAGTGACTGATAATTCTTGTAGTGACTTCGCCTGGCCACCTGCTGATTACGCAAATTCAACTCCCTGTAGTTGGGATTCACTGGCAACCAAGTGTGACTGGCATTGGAGAAGCCAGCATTGAGTTGATCGTTCCACTGCATCGGAGTACGCTCAGGATCTCTGGAAATCCATTTGTAATTATCTCTTCCCGCTTCGCAGGCAGGCTGATCGACAGTATCGCTCCAGCTGATGTCTCTGTAGTCTGTCATGCCTAGTTCCTCGCCCTAAAATAGGGAAAATCATAATATAATCTATAATAAATATAATATTTACCCACATTATAAGTAATTGCAATGCCGGGCAGTGTCATCAACAGCATATTCATGGCATCCACTGTCTTTGGTCCAAATCGCGAGGCCACTCGAGGATTGTCATGGTTACCCATCACCCAATTTGCCACATGACCATGCGGCATATAAATGAGCCACCGTTCGATGTAGAAGACAAAATCAGCAGCCGTGGAATTCTCATTCACTTCGGTTATGAAATCAAAGTTAAAAGGAAACTCGGGACCCTGAACTCCATTCGCATCTTCATAGTATTCCATCAGTTGGGCAACCGAAGCATAGCCCTCAGTCATCATAATCCTAAGAGGTCCCTCGTGGGTAGCCGAGTAATTGTCCAGGAGCTGTCGCCAATGCTGTAGCAGACCATAATCTTCAGGTTGATTCCTGGTGTAAATGTGTTCCAAATAGTTTTCCAAATTGGGATCATCGGTGGCTCCGCTGCGCGGCTCATCCCTCAACTGAGCATCTTCGTAAATATAGATAATGGCATCAATACGGAATCCAGCAATACCCTTATTCAGCCAGAAGAGCATCACATCATCCATGGCCTTAATGACAGCCGGATTCCGGTAGTTAAGATCCGGCTGGCCATAGGTGAATTGTCGCAAATAATATTGCTCTCGGTCGTCGTTCCATTCCCAGGCGGATCCGGAGAAAACCGACAACCAATTGTTGGGCGGAACCCGAGTGCCATTCGCCAGGAGATTACCATCTTCCCACACATAGAAGTCCTCGTATTCCGGATCCCTGGCCACTGACTTGATGAACCAGGGATGCTTATTCGAGCTGTGATTTGGTACAAAGTCCAGGATAACCTTAACGCCCAGTTCATTGGCTCGAGCTATCAGGGCATCAAAATCCTCCAGGGTTCCATATTCCGGCTGAATATTTGTATAGTTAGAAATATCGTAACCAAAGTCTACCATGGGCGATTCGTAGATGGGACTCAGCCACACGGCCGTGATGCCTGTCTCCTTGAAGTACTCCAATCTGGAAGTAATGCCTCGTAGATCCCCTATACCATCTTGATTGCTGTCCTGAAAGGACCTTGGGTAGATCTGATAGAACACCTCGTGCTGCCACCAATTGTATTTTGCGTCCTGCTCCTTTTGCTGATTGTGATTGTGAGTAAGGACCAGACCCACACTCAAAACTAGAGTTAATACTTTTATAACACCCATCGCGGTCAACTGCCGAACGAGTTTTCTAATATCAATTAAGTGCGGCGGCCTTTTTATACCTCAGCCGGCTTTTCAATTCCGGTTTTATTTATTTGTTTTGACCATTCGCCATCACTCAAATATTTGACCAATTGTCGCTTCACTTTGAAAAGTGTTTGAATGAAATTACTGCCTCCATTTAGCAATTAACATTTAACAATTTTGTTATACACTGACCAGTTGGCCAAACAACGGAAAATGTACTCACTTTCAAAGGGAAACACAATGGAAATGTATCATTGAATGATAGGAAGGAAGGACGGAAGTAGGCTTTGTTTAAGTTATTTATTTTTAATATTTTATAATTGTGGTGATCAGTGAAGGTTGTCATGGGATAGGGAGAGATGTAATATGTATAAGAAATTATTAAAATTGAATATATTTGAAGCTTAAATTATAATAAAGTATTTTATTCTTGGCTTAAGTTAAAGGGTTTTACAAAATTTAAATAATTTACTTTGAATTAAATAGATACTGTTCGATTTTTATTATAATTAGTAAAAACAATTATAAAACTCACAATGTCATGGAAATTGTTATTCTAAATAATAGATTTCAACATTTATTAATTCACCTTAAAGTTCACCTTAAAATCCCCCCATTTATTATCCTGCAAGCCGCGAATATCCATGGCATCACCATGACAACCAAACTGGGAACATGAATCTCTTCCAACTCCTTAGAACTTTCAACCAGTTCTGTATCTGGCAGCTTAATTAAACATTTTGCCAGCCTCAAAAGACAAGAGCGAGCAACAAAAGGGCAGCCAATTTTAATCCTGCGAGTGCTCCTGGCTGTTCTTTGAGCTTATTGGAAATTTTGCGCGCACAAATATGTGCAGAAATCTTCACGTTGATCACACACACCGGCTAAAACTCGGCATAATTTTCCTCGCTTTTTGGCCAGGACATGAAAAGGGTTTGACACGGGGCGTGGCTCATTGCTCACATTGGGATTCCTTTGGCGCTCCGGAATCAAAGCGAAGGAAATTTGCAGTAATTTCCCGGCCGCACCTCCCCTGGGGAAAATGCGAACCGGGACGGAAAGTGAAAAGTTAAAGCGAAATGTTTTACGGGGAAGCATCGGCTAATCCGCCGTCTGTCCCGCCAAAACTGTGCCAGCTCACCACTCACCTGTCTCACCTGTCTGTTGGGGCGGCGACGGGACAACGGGGTTTAGCTTTCATGTCGCGACGCTGATTGAATTGCCTTTGCGAGAAGCCTTTTGTGCCAGGACATATCCTAAGAGGGGCGGATTTAACGTTTTCCTTTTTTTATTTTGTTTTTTTTTTTCAATTTTGGGCTTTTGGGTCTTCGTGCTCCCCGAACACGAATAAATAAATACACGGCCTAAATTTTGTATTATGTAAATATTTAATCATATCAACGAAATTTTCGGCTGCTTGGCATATTAAAAAATCGAGCTCCCACTAATCCCAGTTTATTTACGAATTTGGCACACGCGCCTAAACATATGCTACGCTTTTCCTCCCAACCACTTTTCCATTTCCCTTTCGGCACAACCTTTGGGCTGCTCGACCTCTGCCTCTCTTTGCTTTATTTTTTGGGCCCTGTTATTTGATGTTGTCAATACGTTTACGCTTATCAAATACTTGTTATCACAAATCGATTACAACAACAACGCCAGGTTTGTTGGCATTTGTAGAGATTGTCGGCGTCGTTGTCATAAGTAGGTTCCACATGTAAATTTTCGTATACATTCGCTTGTTTTTTTTTTCGTTCATCCATCCGACCTTTGCTATCTCGGCTTTATTGTTATGACTGCTGAAGGGGGATGGGGGATTGGGGGACAATCCTCTTTTGACAGAATATTATAATATCAACGGATTGGGGGCTTAGTTAGATAAACCTTCAGCCAAGGCAATGACTGATACTACTTGGTCGATATTAGCTCGCTTTTGCATTAAATTTGTTATTTCTTTTATCGATTTCAACATAAAAACAAAGTTCAAATAAATTTAAATTTAATTTTGAAGGTACTATAGAGGTGGAAAATGCATTTAAAATTATAAATTCTTTTCAAATAGCCTTAAAAATATTAAATATTTAAATGCTTCATTTTAATTTGTCAAATGTTAAGATATACTGATATGTTTAAAGACTTATAAACACTTTTAATGATGAAATCGCATATAAAATTACCTGTTTAATAATGAAATACTTAATAAAATATTTATAATACATTTCATACAAATTTTTGTATATTTTTCATCCACACTTCCCTTAATCTCTGTATCTTTTAGTTCATTGAAACTCTTGTAAAAACAACTCACTTTTTATGACCCATCTTCTTGTTTGTCTCTTGATATGATACCATTTCTAATTTGATAATTCAGCTGAGGCTTCTCTTTCCCCATTCCCGAGATAAAACCTATTTAGTGTCGTGATTCAACCCGTTTAGCATTCATTATTATCTTTTTAATAACGTTCTGGCGAGCCAGAATTCCAGGCAGCTGACAGCTTCCTGTAATAAAACGACAAACGGTAGTCAGTTGCTCGACCACACCTCATAAATGTGGCATGTTACCTTTATTAGCAGTGCCTCTTGTTATTACTTAGCCGCTTGGAGTGGTCTATGCTCTGGTTTATATGCACCTAATACTTAGATTCTTGTGTCGCACGTCCTTAGATTCAATTAGTCCAAGTCACTGCGCCGAGTTAATAAATCACATCCCTGCCATCAGCCCATCAGCCATCGGCAGTTCTCGGGGGAATCGAATCGAATCGCTCGCGGCGAACGATTAATTATGCATAAATTTGATTGATGTGCGTGAGGCGACTGTTTAAACGTGGCCAAAATCCACTTCCAGCTCCCCCAGTGTCAATGGGAACGAAAGCCTCCCCTCCAAAATGATTAACTGAGGTGATGACGCACTCGACGCAGCTTTTAATTAGCATTGAATGGCGTTATTTGCATACTTACGGTTGTATAATATAATTGAGGTTGTTGAGAAACTGATTTTAATACCAGATAAGAGTGTACATCGAATGTTTTTTTATTTGCTGAGACTGCAGTATTTTATATAGATTTTTGAAAATAAGAAAAATAAATCATTTCTGAACTTGAAATTGAAAAACAATCTGATCTTCCTATGTTGTAAAAGGTGAAGTAAAAAAACAACTATTTGAAAAGGCAATAGGTTGTCATATTTTAAATCTTTAAAATTATGTTTGCTATGTATTTTCTAAAAAAAATACATATAAACTGTATAGCACAGCTGGATTTTAACTTGTTTACATTAACCTGAAGAAAGCAAAGTCTTATATTCTAACTCACAAAGGCAATTTGTTTAAGACAAAAGCTTATGAGTCAAGACAAAAAATACTAGCTTTGAAAAAAAAGTATGCCAAGAAGTATAAAAAATGTTATTAATTATATGCATTGAAGAATAATAATTTCACATTATTTATTAATATTAATAGGTTACATTTGTGTTGTAAAATGTACGAATTTCATTGGTTAAGCATAAAATCTGATGAGTAGATGTACATATCGTTTTGTTTATAATCTCACAGCATTATTTTTAGTTATATCTTTTGAAGCTAAACCATAATTAAAGACTATATAATTTTCCAAATTGCCTTAGCATTGTCCCTCCTTGCGGATATTCAGGGTACGTCCAAGTTTCTTGTGTTCCCGCTGCGTGCACTCGAATTCGCAGCGATTCTTGTAGGTAACTCCATTGGAGCCGCAGATCTCCGTTGACTTGGTTTTTAGGTCACAAGGACAGTAGCTGGCCTCCGAGAATCCCACAAGGAGTGTGACCAGAAAAGCCAAAAGGAAAACCAGAGCCAGGCACTTCATTTTGTTCCTCTAATTGAATGAGATTTTTGTGTGGATCAACTTGGCGTTGTTGTCGTCTTTCCGCGGCGAGTGTTCAACTAAGACTGAGTTTGGGAAGCGTCATTTGTTTTTTAGAATGAACACAAGGCACATTCACAAACACATGTGTGTGTGTGTGTGTGTGTGTAAGTTTTGCTAATTAGTCAAACAAGCTGCTGATTATTTGGCACTACTCCCTCGCCGACCTTCCGCCCGTGTTTGGGTTTCGTTGGCATGCGTTTTGCGAGCCTCAAGTAGTTTGCATGGCTGGCAGTTGAGAGCCCTTGCCACCGTTATGGCGAAGAGCAGAAGCAGAAGGCCCAGGAACACACCTCGCATGACGGCCGATACTCTAGAACTACTAGGTACTATATAAAAACTTAGTCAAATTTCCCCAGAGGTCTGGAGCTGTGTTAAGTTAATTGAAATTGAATGGCAATTGAAATTGAATAGCAAGCGCCATGTAAATTACTTCACAAAACATCTAGTTTTCCATTAATTTCTGGGCTTTATATAAAAAAAAAAAACAGACTTATGTACCAGAGTGTATGATATATATGTTCATATATATAAGTCGGGGAAATTTCTTCAATTACGCTTGCCACCTGATCACTGATAACAAGGGAAAAGAGCACACAAAGAGAATAAAGCTCTCTCTCTCTGAGAATAAAATAGAGCTTTTTCTATTGAGCTTTGAAAACTATAAACAATTCCGCATGTTGTTCCCCGCAATAGATAAATAAATTATTTAAATGAAAGTACTTTGGCACCCATAATTTATTCAAATAAATGTCATAGCATTTATTTACCTAGCCCAATACTCGGAAATACGCTCAGCTAATTGAGCAGGTAGTTAAGTCGAAAGCATTATAAACAAAAGGTGAACCGACTATGACACACCCTGTAGTTAATTATTGAATAAACAAAAAATATAAGTTAACTTTGGGAAGCAAAGCTTAGGTTTGACGGTTTCGATTGAGATAAAATTGCCAATCAATCTTAAGTAATATGACAATGCTTTAATTTCTATTTGAAACCCTTTTCTGTATTTATTCTAAATAGAATATTAATTTAAAAAAGTTTCTTTAGTAGCCAGAAAACAATATAACCCTTTACATAACCCATACTGGGTATAGAAATTCCCCCTCAACTCCAAAGCCCAACGCTATAGTGATAAGATAAGGGGCCAAATCGAAGCAAACCAAAGCTCTATTTGCTGAAAAAACGAAGTTGAATGGCAGTACCCAGTCAGTATAGCAAGTGGATTAACCTCGACACTATGAAATTCTTGAGCATTCTATTGGCCCTGTGCCTTTTCTTGGCCCTGGTTATATCGCCAATTCGCGGCGATTTAATTGAAGGGAAGAATTCTGAGGAAAAGGACGAACGCTGTCCCTGTCCCAGGAACTATGAGCCCGTGTGTGGAACCAACAGGATCACATATCCCAATCGCTGCGAATTCGATTGCAAGAGTCGTTCGGCGGCACGTCAAGGACGCAGCTTAGGACTCCTGAGAACCGGCACCTGTTAACCTGGATAGTCCTCTAAAAACTAACCAAAAAAAATGATGGAAAACGGAAAAAATTAAATCTAAATTGGAAAAATAAATTAAAAATTATATATACAAGTGTGCCCTGTATTAATCATCAAGCTGAAATAAATAGAAATAAACCAGCTTATCAGCTGGAGTATTTGGCATTGCAATCGATAGCGACTCTATACACCTTATCGTAACTGCGAATCACAGAAAAGGGGACAAAAATCGCGCTGGAAAAAACGACAAAGCGACTTCGAGTGCTGAAGTGATTTGCAATAATTTATATATTTTATTATAGCTGTCAAAGAAAGTATAGAGCGTACTACACTTTTGTGAGTCATGGTAAAAGTTTTAGCTTATTCTCAGATCTGGTTCAGGTGTTCCGCAAGGGAGCCATCTCGGACCTCTTCTTTTTATAATTTTTATCAACGACTTGATATAATATAAATTGTATTTTAATCAGTGAATAAAATAATATTTTAAGAACAAATAAAGATCCTTGAATATGATTATAAATACTTATACTAACCTTCTCCAAATGTTTTTATGTTTTTAATAATTTTTTATTTCCATTCTAATTTGCATTATTTATTCTTTAACATTTTCTGCCAATAAAATATCTTCTGGAACCCAGCCTATGCTCTCTGTCCAACCCTGGCTTGACATATTTTATGATTACTTTTTTATTGTTACGAAACACTGCCAACATTTGTCCAAATAGAATCTAAGCCAACAAGAAAAGTCGTTTAACAATTGGGTCAATAACAGAAGCCCCTGAAATAAATACACTCACTCTTTAGCAAATATAATTCATAATCTACACGTATTTATTTATTTGAATTTTTTGTGATTATAACAAAGGAAATAAGACACAACAGCAGTTAGACTGAACTTAAGAATGTTTTTGGATGGCATATTCTTAGACTTTTTTTCATGGTTCAATATAATTCGAAATATTTTAAATTCAAAACAAATGAAATTGACTTTTGCCACGGAGGGGCATGTTAAAAAATTGTTTAATATTAACATTTCATCAAACATAAATCAGTATACATTAAAAATTAATACATCCAATTAAAAAAACTCCCCTTTTGGCCACCGTGATGGCTCGTCCTTTACTCCTCCACTCACAACCATTAACATTCGTAGTACCAATTAACATAACATATCCGATCCGGCATATCCGATCGTACTCAGTAACATCAAAAGGGCAATATTTACGGTTATAAATACCTTGACTAATTAGGAGACCGAGACTGTGACGATACTGAGACCAAGAATACTAAAGGTTGGAAACTAGAAATACTGACGCTTGCCCGGCCATATTGGTGATATTTATAAGCCAGAAACTAAGGCGCTTAAAATATTTTCATTAGTTATACTTCTAGGTAAATTAGGAACTAATGCCATAAGGAATTAAACAACTATTATATCTTAAGTGACTCCTTAAAAATATTTCAATAAAGCAAAAGCAAATACTGCACTTTTCAGACAGTACTCATGGAAATAGTAAACATTTTTGACTGATCTTTCTCTAATTATTTATAGAGTAAAAAAACCAATTAAAAGTTTTTTTCGACTTTAAAAAAAAGAAAGCCTCTTTTTCTTTTTTTTATTACAAATATTATGTTTGCTTAAGGTAAATAAACATGGAACTTTGCTTTAGACCTCATCCCAACCACATGAGACAATATGCTAAGAATTAAAACAATGGGGATTGATATTGACAAGTATTTATTTTTTACATGAAACAAAGAGTCAGTGACCTCAATCACGACAACGCCCACTATAATTTCTCGCTACACCCGCACATCCCATCTCGCAGTCATTGTCGTAGGTTTTCCCATCACATCCTTGAACAGGTCTTTTAGTATAAGGACAGATCATAAAACATTCTTTCTTGGTATACACAATGGCACTTAGGGTTAGTAACAACAAAACGTTAATAATTATAGTGCAACGCATGTTTATAAAATATCGTAAACAGGAGACCAAAACTGATTGAGAAAACTAAATGTTTGATCTCTAAACTGGTTAGACTGACGCTTGCACGGCCAGATTGTTATATATAAGCAAGAAACTAAGGCGCGGAAAATGAAGTTATATTCTAGGTAAATTAGGAACTAATTCCATTATTTAAGTAGCTATATTCTCCATGACATTTTAATAGTCATAAAAAACGTTATCCTCTTAAATGTTTCCACAGAACCCTGGAATGTAGTAAAAATATTTTGTAAAGTTCAAAAAAACACTTTTCGAAGGGAAAAATATTTAATTTTTACATAAAATAATAAAAAGCCAGAAAATACAAGTTTCATTTGTGGTTTTAGCACACTTCTGTGAAGGCTACTTTAAGATCAGGTCTTTTAATAGCCTCACACTTCAATAGGCACTCATTGCTGTAGGTTACACCATCCGTTCCGCAAACAGGTATATAAATGAAAGGACATGCACACGGCTCCTCAGAGTTCACGATGGCATTCAGGGCTAGAAGAGTCAACAGCCACAAGGCAATCACAATAATGCTCCGCATGGCTTTAATATATTGTAACTGATACGGAAGCAGAGTCCAAGACTGAGGTAAAAAACTGAATGTTAGATCACCACAATTGGTTAGACAAGACTAATGATTTTTGGCTGACTTATTCTATACTTATTTATTATTATATAAAGTAAAAACCCAATCAAGGTTTTTTTTTCAAACTTTATTAAACACAGTTGACAACTGGCAATTATTTTGTTTCAATAAAGAAGCTGAAAAATATACAACTAACATCGCTCATTTTAATTTTTATGTTTGCTAAAGGTAAATCAACATGGGCAATAGTTTTTGTTCCTATCAGAGAGGCTATAGAATTTACAAAACCGAGGATTAGCTATTCATATATTCTCTGTGCATATTTGCATAAGAAACAATTATGAGTGAAACATAAAACAGTACATTCAGGGTAATTCACTCAAGTTAGGGAAATGATACTCTTTGCAATATCAGCACTTATTGGTGTATGTTATTCCATCCGATCCCCAAACAGGCATGTCAATTAAAGGACATGCACATCAGATCCTTTCTTGGCAGCAACAACAAAGGAGAAGTAAATATTATGAATATTATGAAATATAATATGGAGACTAATAAGAAGACCGAGACTGTGACTAAATTGAGAAAACTGAATGTTGGATCACTGAAACGGATAAGACTGACCGTGTGGGCTTTATTTGTAAGCCAAAACTAAGGGGAACAAAATATATTCCATTAAAAATTAGACAACTATCTTAAATGACCCGAAACTATACTATATTAATGTATATTTATTTTTCTTTATATACTATTAAGCAAAAGCACAAGGTGCACTTTTCAGACAGAGATGATCTTTTCTTTTAAAATGTACTCATGGAATTTAAAAACATAAAACATAGCTGATCTTCCTTTAATTATATACAGAGTAAAAAACATTCAAGGGGCTATTTTAACATTAATAAAATGAGTTGTTCCTTCTTATTATAAATATTAAGTTTGCTAAAATAAACATGGACACTAGCTTTAGACGTTATCCAAACAACACCACATGAGACAATATGCTAAGAATTGAAACAATGGGTATTAATCCTGTCAGCAATGGTATTTATTTATTCAGGTTACACTGCCCTCCAGAATATCTCGATCCCGTCGCACATTCCATCACGCACTCATTGCTGTAGAGTTTTCCATCGCATCCGATAACAGGATTGAGATGTCGAGGGCATGCGCATGGTTCCCTGGCACTCCCGATGGCACTTAGGGTCAATAAAAACATAACAGTAATAATTATAGTGCAACGCATGGTTATAAAATATTGTGTCCAAAAAAGAGACCGAGACTGATTGAGAAGACTGAATGTTCGATCACTGAAACTGGTTAGACTGACGCTTGCACGGCCATAAGGGTGGTATTTATAAGCCAGAAACTAAGGCGCAGAAAATAACTTCATTAGCTATACTTCTTGGTCAATAAGGAACTAAAGCCGTAAAAAATTAGACAATTATATAAGAACAAATGACCCTAAAATATGATATATTTCTATAAAACAAAAACAAATGCTGCAATTCTCAGGCAGAGATGATCTTTTCTTTTAAAATGTACATATGGAATAAAAAAACAATCAAAAAATGAGTTGTTCCTTCTTATTATAAATATTAAGTTTGCTAAAATAAACATGGACACTAGCTTTAGACGTTATCCAAAGAACACCACATGAGACAATATGCTAAGAATTGAAACAATGGGAATTGATCCTGTCAACAATGGTATTTATTTATTCAGGTAATTTATTTATTCAGGTTACACTGCATTCCAGAATATCTCGATCCCGTCTTACATTCCATCCAGCACTCATTGCTGTAGGTTTTTCCATCGCATCCGATAACAGGAAGGTGAATTAAAGGGCATGCGCATGGATCCCTGGCACTCCCGATGGCACTTAGGGTCAATAAAAACATAACAGTTAAAAGTATAGTGCAACGCATGGTTATAAAATATTGTGTTCAAAAAAGAGACCGAGACTGATTGAAAAGACTGAATATTCGATCACTGAAACTGGTTAGACTGACGCTTTCACGGCCATAAGGGTGGTATTTATAAGCCAGAAACTAAGGCGCAGAAAATAACTTCATTAGCTATACTTCTAGGTCAATAAGGAACTAAAGCCGTAAAAAATTAGACAATTATATTAGAATAAATGACCCTAAAATATGCGATATTTCTATAAAGCAAAGGCAAATGCTGCAATTCTCAGGCAGAGATGATCTTTTCCTTTAAAATGTACATATGGAATAAAAAAACAATCAAAAAATGAGTTGTTCCTTCTTATTATAAATATTAAGTTTGCTTAAATAAACATGGACACTAGCTTTAGACGTTATCCAAAGAACACCACATGAGACAATATGCTAACAATTGAAACAATGGGTATTAATCCTGTCAACAATGGTATTTATTTATTCAGGTAATTTATTTATTCAGGTAACACTGCATTCCAGAATATCTCGATCCCGTCTTACATTCCATCCAGCACTCATTGCTGTAGGTTTTTCCATCGCATCCGATAACAGGAAGGTGAATTAAAGGGCATGCGCATGGATCCCTGGCACTCCCGATGGCACTTAGGGTCAATAAAAACATAACAGTTAAAAGTATAGTGCAACGCATGGTTATAAAATATTGTGTCCAAAAAAGAGACCGAGACTGATTGAGAAGACTGAATATTCGATCACTGAAACTGGTTAGACTGACGCTTGCATGGCCATAAGGGTGGTATTTATAAGCCAGAAACTATGGCGCAGAAAATAACTTCATTAGCTATACTTCTAGGTCAATAAGGAACTAAAGCCGTAAAAAATAAGACAATTATATTAGAATAAATGACCCTAAAATATGATATATTTCTATAAAGCAAAAGCAAATGCTGCAATTCTCAGGCAGACATGATCTTTTCCTTTAAAATGTACATATGGAATAAAAAAACAATCAAAAAATGAGTTGTTCCTTCTTATTATAAATATTAACTTTGCTAAAATAAACATGGACACTAGCTTTAGACGTTATCCAAAGAACACCACATAAGACAATATGCTAACAATTGAAACAATGGGAATTGATTCTGCCACGTATTTATTTTTTACATGAAACAGATTCAGGAAAGCAGGTAACAACGGCTTCCAAAAATTCTCGATCCCGTCGCACATCGCATCGAGCACTCATTGGCGTAGGTTTTTCCATCGCATCCTTTAACAGGATTGTGCTCTAGAGTGCATAGGCATTCCCTGGCACTCCCGATGGCACTTAGGGTCAATAAAAACATAACAGTAGTAATTATAGTGCAACGCCTGGTTATAAAATATTGTGTCCAAAAAAGAGACCGAGACTGATTGAGAAGACTGAATGTTCGATCACTGAAACTGGTTAGACTGACGCTTGCACGGCCATAAGGGTGGTATTTATAGGCCAGAAACTAAGGCGCAGAAAATAAGTTCATTAGTTACACTTCTTGGTAAATTATTAACTAATTATATTCTTCTACATGACATTTCAATAAGAGAAGTTGGCATTTTCCTCTTAAATTTCCCAAAAAAACCCCATGAATGTAGAAAACATTTTATTTTTTAAATAAACAAGTATTTAATTTTTACAAAAAATAAAAAGCCCGCAAATACATGTTTCAATGTGGTGTGAAGGCTTTTTAACAGCCTCACACTTCAATAAGCAGTCATTTTTCTCAGTTCACTATGGCACACAGGCCTAGAAGAGTCGACAGCCACATTTCAATCGCAATAATGATATATAGTACATGGCTTTAATATATAGTAACTGATACGGAGTCAGAGTCTATTAAAAATTAAAGAACTATTTTATTTATTTTTTTTTGTACGCTGAAAGAGGTAAGAGGTTAATATATAGTAACTGATACGGAGTCAGAGTCTATTAAAAATTAAAGAACTATTTTATTTATTTTTTTTTTTGTACGCTGAAAGAATAGAAAATATTTATTTTGTTTACATAAAAGAGAAAGTCAGAAAATGCTCGTTTCATATACTCAAAGTAGTTTTAGCACACTCCATTAAAGGCCAATTCGATATAATTTCCTGGTCTTTTAGCCACACAGCTATACATGCACATGTTGCCATAAGCTACACCTTCTGATCCGCAAACAGGATTATAGTTTCGATCACGTAAACAGGAGTCCCCAGCACTCATGACAGCAGTCAGGGCCAGAACACCCAACAGCAATCACAATGTCTATATTTTATAGTGTCTGAGAGAAAAACTGAGTCTAAGACTATGAACACTTAATTATGGATCAACACAACTAGGTGGACAAGACTAATGATATTTGGTTGATCTATCCACAATTATATATAAAGAAAAACCCATTTAAGGGTTTTTTAAACTTTATCAAACACATATTTATTTTAAATACTATTATGTTTGCTAAGGGTAAATGAATGCAAGAGGCAATAGAATATGGAAAACCTGTTCACGGACGCCTTTTAGTATGGACAGAAATAAAACAATTAAGATTGAATCTGACACGTATTTATTTTTTTTTCATGAAACAATAAGTCAGTCCCAGGAAGTGCAAAAGTTATATTCAATACTGAGACTGCGACGAGATTAAGAAAACTGACTGTTTGAACACTGCAACTTGTTAGACAAGACTGACGATTCCCGACCCTGATCTCAATACATTTATTGATAATATTGTAATATTTATTTGCCTCAAAGAGTTGTGCAAAAGCTGTCTATATAACGACACACACCTATATTTATAAAAATTTCAACAAATAATAAAAAAAAACCCTCCAATTTAAGCTTAATAATTTACCGATGATTTATATACTTAACTAATTTAAGTTGAATATGGTTATTCAATTTCGTACCTCCCCTCGACGACCATAGTAATAGCTCATCCATTTATCTCAGACGAGCAATTCAATAAACAAGGACTGCTGTAGGTTCTGTCATCCGAACCGCAGATGTGTTCAAATATTTAATATATGTGAGATATGCAAAATCTATTCATGCACAGAAATAAAACAATTATGATTGAAACTGCCACGTATTTATTTGTTAAATGAAACAATTGGTCAGTCAGGTATTCCAAAATTTACATTCCAAGCTTAGCACTGTCCTCGCCTCGCCACCGTTTGCGAGCCAGGCGAACACCGCAAGACGCACTCATTGCTGTAGGTTTTTCCATCTGATCCGCAGACAGGATCATAGTTGAAAGGACATGCACACAATGGCTGGGCATTCCCGATGGCACTCAGGGTCAGAAACAACCAGAGGGCAATGATTATAATGCACCGCATGACTATATTGTATAGTGACTGATACGGAGGCTGAGACTGCGACGAGATTGAGAAAACTTAATGTTTAATCACTGCAACTTGTTAGACGAGACTGACGATTCCGAACCTGATCTCACTGAATTTATAGATAAGCCCCTGCCAAGGTGCAGCTTTTAGTTTACAATATTGTAATATTTATTTGCTTCAGAGAGTTGTGTAAAAGCTGTCTATATAACGACATACATATTTATATAAAGTGCAACAAATAATAAACAGAACTCGTCGATTAAAGCTTGATAAATTAATGAATTACACTTAAATAGTTAAATTGAATATGGTAATTCAATTTCGCACCTTCCCTCGTGAACCATAGTAATAGTGCCTCCATTCATGTCAGACGCGCAATCCAATAAACAGGGACTGCTGTAGGTTCTGCCATCCGATCCGCAGGAGGGTTCAAATCTTTGAGGACAATCGCACAATTCTCTGGTTTTTCCGGAGGCAAAGAGACCCAGAAGAACAAAAAGGCACAAGGCAACTGGAGCGAGGAAATTCATGGCTTAATTATATGCAAAGATATTTAGCAAGCTTAACGTTCGAGTGCTTCAGCAGTTTAGATAAGACTAAACATTTGGGAGAAAATGTTTTAAAAATGCATTTAAATTTTTGGGGAGTAGTACAATGACTATAAATAATAAACACTTGAAAGCTGTATTTTTAGCTAAAATAGGCAAACCTCCCTCACTTAAACTTTAAGCTAAGCGAAAAAAGATATTTTTTCATCACAGAAAATTCCCTATAAATATAACAATCACATTTCAAAGCTGGCAAGTATTTATTTTTCTCATTTCATGGGTCCTTCAAGTTGGCTTATAAGCTTCCATCTTAGCAGCGTCCCTTCTTGGTCACAGTGATAGTACGTCCCTTGGCTTTAGCGGCGCAGTTCAAGTCGCACTGATTGGAGTAAGTGTGGCCATCAGATCCGCATATTGGCTGGTAGCTCCGGGGACAGGCACAGACTGCTGCTGCTGTTAATTGTTCGGCGGCAGTCAGGGCCAGAAGAGCGACCAGGCACAGGGCGATCAGAGCAAAAAAACGCATGGCTTTAAAGGCTGAAGGGGACTGAAGTGAACGTTAGGTAACGGCAACTGGTTAGACAAGACTGACGTTCCTCCAACAGATCTCCAACCATTTATAGATAAGGTCGAGCACAAAGCTTGGAAAACTTAGAAAGCCACAGTTTGTTGACGAAAGTAAACATTAAAAATTATAAAACGTAGTTTTAAAACCTCAGCTGCGACTAAAGTTGTTGAAATTGTTATTAGCACTGCCACTGAAATATATAGATTTAATTTTAATAAAGCATCTTGCTAAAAATAGAGCAAACTTACCTTATTTATTAGTTGCTTACAGCATTAATAATGCATAAATATATATTTGAACTATATTACTATTCCCATCTCATTGGCTACGTGGCGTATACGCGATATGCTAAATAAACTAAGCAAGCATGTGGAATCTTTCTATACATAAATAAACATTTATTGCGCCCCTAGTTTTGACGGTAGCGCGCAGCAGCTGTTGGCCTTGGCAACTGCACAAAACAAAACGAAACAAAACACACACAAAAAAATGTATTAGCTTGGCCTAATAAAATCCTTTCTGCGCACAAAAAGCAATTTCCATCTAATCTTTTAGTGGCAAAGGAAGCACCTAAGCCAGGCCAAAGGATACTACAAGATGAAGCATAAGAAAAGCTTAAAGACAAGGAAAATTGTAAGAAACTCTCAGATGTTGTTAGAAGAATGCTCTTTCTTTAAAGGAAAATAACAAAATTTGAGAATATAACAATTTAATATTTCTGCGACCATTATAAACATAAAACTTATGCTTATTCCTTAAATATTTCTCCTTACCCAAAAGTATGCTCCTAGAAGTTTATCTAAGATTTAAAGATTTATCTCTCCACATAACCAAAAGTGGCAAAAAAGTGTTTCTACCCTTTGGATCAGGAAGTAAACAAAATACACAACACAAATACACTTTGGCTAAGCCCAACAGCATTAGAAAGGGGAAAATTCCCAGCAAGTGAAAGACAACAAAAGGATTTGGGGCTGACATAGATGTGTACACACAAGCACAGATAGTTTGAATACTGATTGGCAAAGGGAAACCTGTTGGAGCAAACAGAGGCAAAGAAATACTCTAGAAAATTGTATTTAAATTCTGCTTGAATTTTAGGAGACTTTACTGATAAATTTCTTTATTTCCCTAGAATATTTACTCTTAAAATAAACCTCACAAACCCCTCCTCCCAAGTTCTCAGAAATATCCTATAGATTTCTTTCACACCTTTTGCCAGAGTAAATCCCCCGAACTAAGCACCTTTTACATCTCATCTTTCAGTTGCCAGCACGCCAGAGAGTTTGCCCAGCAAGCGGGACGAGGCCAGTGTTGGTGCGGGCACCACCGGCGGTAGCAGTGGTGCGGCATCGGGCAACAGCGGCAGTGGTGCAGCGAGCGGTGCAGCCAGTGGACTAGCTGGATCTGGTAGTGGATCTGGAACCGGAGTCGGTGGAGCAGGTGGCATTAGCACGCCGGGCCAAGAAGTCGCCAGTCCCACAGTTGCTGAGTTCAGCGGCAGCAGCGGGACAATAAATGGTCAAGTGGCAAGTAAGTAACGAGCAAGGCTGCATTATGTTACCTCCACCCTCCCTGTTGTGTGTGTGTGTGTGTTACTTTTTGCATATTTCATCATCTGAGCCGGGTTGGCATTATAATTTCCATTTTATGCAGCGGACAGGACACCGCCATAATCCATCCTGCACCAGCTGTGCAGATTTGCGGTGGCCAAGTCCGTTTGACATCCCTCGGAAATTGTGGAAATGGCGGAAATTTAGAAAGGAAAGCACTACCGGGGTTAGGGGATAATTGAAATGAAAAGTATATAGTTTTCTCTTTAAAAATAATTCATTATTTAATTATAGAAACCATATTAGCGAGGTCTTTTAATTCGCTTTGCTTTTAATTGTGAAATAAATCATTTAAGCTTAACTCAATAAAGATTACATGTAATACACACATGACTAACAACATGTTTGTGGAATTTCATTCTTTATATATTTGTTAGATTAATTAAGTTAGATTAGATTAGCTTTTTTTGCTGCAAGACTGGACAAATGTCATTTATTTTTGTTTACACATTAAAACAATCAAGTTCAGTTTTTCGCTCCGCAAAATAGTTGACCGCTAAATGAATTATTAAAAGGATTTAAATTTCGATTGGATATTTTCATGATAATATACAGATAAAATAAAAAAAAATCTTAATATAAAATAAAGTTTAAAAGAAACAAAAGTAAGTCACATTATCTTATAACTAAGTACTTAAGCAGAAAACCCCCTTTTTGACAGCTGGATATTTTTGACAGGCCAACTATCCAAGCTCTTGAATCAAGATTGATGACAGACCAGACCATCGATCATGTTACCAGTTGCAAAACGCACTTTATGCGGCCATAAGGCCATTTAATTGCCAACAGTTTCCATTATCCTCATGGGTCAAGACACCCGGAATCGCGTTTAGCCGTAAGCTGATGTCAGGTGGGGCCAGCAAAGCAGTTTTCCGTCTTGAGAAAAACAACAAAAAAAACAATGTGGGGTAAAATGAAGCGTGGCAAGTCATTAAGGACGTGAAGAGTCGCCAGTAAAAGAAGCATAAAACATTTCATCCCGAAACCCGAGTCGATAAAGAGCCTGCGTATCTTCTAGCAGTTAACCGAAGGAAGGAATCTCGGGTGTAACATAAATTTAAGTGCAGCATAAAGCGGATTTTATGACTGCTGCCCCATCACCTTTCCTTGCCCCCACCGCCACCACCTCGCATCTGAAGGTGCTTGCACTTCCAAAATAAATGGAATGCAGTTAAGATTCTCTCCCTTAGTGGGAGTAACTCCACCAAATAGATTGCTTCGAGTGACAAACACACATAGAGATAAATCCTTTGCACTTTTTTCGACACGCCCCGCCAAGGCAATTTAGGGCCAAACTTAGTCCTGGGACGAAGCCACTCAGAAAGGAACTTCTTTTCAAGGGTTTTTGTTCGCTGCTCGTTAAGCATTTTCGCCCTCTTCTTTTGGGGTTAAACTAAATAAAGAATTGTGCGCCACAATGGCCTTAAATGATGCGAATAAATTATTGATTTCTTGTCGATTGTATCAAAAGATTTTGGTCTCCAGAAGGAAGTAAACAGTGAAGCTTAAATTGTGGAAAGATTACAGGGATTTGTAATTTTTAAAATATGAATTGAATGGTATTTTATAAAATAATAAATTCATAGATAAATTAATGATTTAAATATATCTTTCTTGCATTTGTTTTTTAAGCGAGCGAGTTCCCAGCTTAGGCTTTTAGGAACCAGACTTTCAAGCTATATTTCCTAGGGAATTTTGTCAATTTAATTTATTTTTTTAATTATATTTTAACACAATATATTTAATATAGAAAACAAGGAAAAAATTTTTTTCTAATTTCAATCATATTAACTTCTTATTTTATGCTATAATTGACTAACAATGTGTTTATACTTAAATAAAACTCGAAATGTTAAAGTAATAAATTTCATAAATATTTTCTTACATTTTCCATTCAGTCAATAAAGGCTAATAAATTCATTTATTCATATTTTCGCATCCCTCATCCCAACCCACGGTTCTTTAACAATTCCAAACCCTTTCCTTTTACTACGCTTCGTTAGATCCCAGTAGGGCCATAATCAATGTGTCAATAGTGAGAGTTAAGTAACTAAATAAGCTACCGAAAACTAAACAAAGCCTCTTTTGCTATCCTTCCCGATTCTTGCAGGACACGGCTCACTGACGATTATCCGACGCACAAATAGCCGGAATTTCAACCAGATTGACGGCCAGCAACTGGCATCGCCCTCAGCAGCCACCGCCACCGCCACCGCCTCCGGCACCGTGAACCCGGGCATCAGCTACGCCCAGACGCCGCTCAGTGAACCACTTGCGGAGCGTTTAAGCTTCCGCACCGGTAGCAACGGACCAGCGTCCGCCGGCGATAGTCGATCGAGCAATCAGGGTTCCAGCACCGGAGCAACCGCCACCACAGCCGCCGCCAAGATGCAGCCATCATCGCCGAATTCCACCAACTATGCGGCCGACAACCTTCAGAACTCGTCGGCCAATCTCTCGCAAAGTGAATCCGCGGATCATACCGCCACCCACTCGCTAAATGCCTTGGGCACCGGTTCGTTCCTCCGCGGGGATACCGACATTCCGACCACGTCGCAGCAATCGTATGAAACAACCTCAATTCTGTCGTTTAATGCCGGGCAATGGGAAACGGAGAGTTTGCCGCCAGTCGATACGCCAGATGCCCTTAACAAAGCGGCCTTGAGGTGGGTTCGTGTCTTAAATTACATAATAATATTAAATAATATTTATATATATATTTTTTTTAATTTCCACAGAATACGTAGTCTTCTCCGCCGCATGGATCACGAGACCGTTGCCTACGAGGACATGCAGCGCAACCTGCATTATGCGGCTCGTGTACTCGAGGCCGTCTTCATTGACGAATCAAGGTAGGTAAAAGCAGATTTAAGTTACTCCCTCAAATATCCCCAACAAAAAAAGAAATCGAAAATCTTGCAAGCTTCTTGGCTCCGTCTAACCAAGAGGAGAACGAACCGACTCGAACCGATCTCTGGACAACTTTGCTTCAGCTTCGGACTTCCTTGGGGGCTCCACAACGAATTGGTTTAGGCTTTGCCGCATAATACTTATCATAGAGTAGGATCTATAAGACTAATTGCTGCGTAGTTCGAAAATCATTCATCTATATTGGACATAACATAATATTTCAAAGACTGATTTCCTTTCGTGCATACAAAATATCTGAATATTTTTCTTTTTTTATATCCGTTTCTGTTACTATGTGTGTTGTGTGTTGTTGATCAGAAGCCCCACTTCAGGTAAAACAAGGTTGGGGCAGATTGCGTCCTCATCCGTTGAGAGCGAAGAGTAAGTTTTCCCATCGTGTCAAACTTGTCGCTTTGGTTTTGTCGTTAACTCTGTTGATTTTTAACTCTATAACATCTCTTTTCAATAATAAGACCATATCCAGCGAAAACATAAATATATCCCGATATCCATCCACAATAACTTTACTCCTACTATCTCACCTCTCACCTCTCACCTCTTTTTCTTCTAACTTTCTAACTCTTTTAACAACTATTTCTATCCTCATACTTTGTAGTGCTCTCTTCAGTTCATGTATTTCAAGAATCGAGATCTATACTTTGCCTTGCTCTGCCAGTAAAACAGAAACTCTAGCCATCATCCATCATTTATCTTTCCTGTCTTCTAAAATCATTGATCATCATCATTTAACGTTTGCAGAGATCGCGTATTACTTAGTCTTAGCCTAGCCTAACGTACGGTATAACTGTGTACTTATCTACTTCGGATCCTGAGAGTTACTAAGTTATGGTTAAGACCCTAAATAATACAAAAAATAAACACCGTCCCCTAATGAATCGCCGCACCGTAATTTATTGAAGTAATCTCTGTCTCTAACTCACTTTACCTCTCTACTTCTCTGCCTACAAGTCTCGGTGTCTTACTTTTTGTGCTCGCCATTTCTCTCGGTGTATCTGCATATTTTCTACTACATTCGTTCGTTCGTTCGTTAATTCGCCAGATGGAATTCTCTGTGTATCTTCTGAGTCTGAATCCAATAATTTCCTCTTCTGCTCTAACTATGTCTCTTACAAGCTTCTCGCTATGAAACTTTAAGTGTTTCAGAAAATTTTAAAATATTTTTGAAGAAGGTTCTTTGTTTTTGAGAATAAAAGTGCAAAGTTTTTTGGGTGTTAGTTTAAGATGATTATATATTTTTAAAATAGATCAAAAATTAAAAGCATCTCAAAATCAATGCAAACGAAAAATGCCAGGAAAAATAGGAAAATCTCTAAAATAATATCGAAATATACCGTTGCCTTCTTTTAGGCTTGATTTGATACATTTTCAAATCGCTTTCTCTCCACAGTCTATTTAGAGAGACCTTGATTAAAGTCCTAACAATTTTTATAATCATATAACAAGAATTACATTTTAAAAAATATATTAAACTAAAAGTTTTTACACCAAAATAATTAATTTAATAATTAAGCTGCCTAAACAAATGCCAGAAAAACAAGAAAATCTCATAAATAACATGAAAGTGTAATGTTCCATCTTTCAAGGCTTGCCTCAATGCATTTTTAAATCGCTCTTTCTTTACATATTTTATTTAAAGAGTTCTGGTTATAAATCTTTGAGTTTTTAACAATTTTTATAACAATAGAGCAGGAATAATATTTCCAAAAAAATAATAAACTTTATTCCCAAGAGCTTTGCATTTCCCAAGCCGATTTTGGTTTTGCTTTTCGGCCGCAAAAGGTAGAGAAATCTACACAAAAACACAAATAACCCCGCCGTGCATCTATGCATTTTTATTATTTACCACACATTCAATTAAGTTCCTACTCCTCTCCCGATCAACTCCCGAATGTCATCTGCATATGTATGGCCCGCTATGCCGTATCCATTGTTTTCAGGCCATATAATTTATTAACATTTTTCTACCCAAAACAAGCACACACGACACGATTCTTCGATTTGCATAGTCAAGTGAGAGGATGGGTTGAAAAAAGTCTGATTTCCCTTTTAAGCCATTTATTTGGTTCTTGTTTTTTGTGGTAACCACACACAAAGTTGCTGAGTTAACTTGGCTTGCCATTACGATGTTGTAAAATTGGCAAAACTTTGTCTGTTGCTAGGGTTATGCAGGATTTTCGAAATTCGCCTTCAAAATTTGGTAATATTAAAACTTTAAGCACTTTTCTCTATAAATATTTTATAATTTGGATTTGTTACCAAATAATTTATACATCCTTTAATTTGCAAGGCGATTTTTAAGCTGTAAATTAGGTATTTTCTATTAAAGGTAAAGCCCCATTTTTGGCCAGCTTCTTTTGGGATCAATATTTATAGCCGCCCCTCTGACCCCCTACTAAACTTTAAAGCCTTACCACAATCTCTCAACTGATGTTCTATTTATATATTTTTTCTTTCTATTGACAAAAACTATTTATCTAAAATATAAATAAAATTTCACACACAAACACATTTACCAACCGAATGCAATGCAACAACATCGTAATCTAACAATTGCCACCTTGCACTGGTTCGCTGTTACTCACTGCCAACTGCTGGTCGACGGAAACACTTGGCCGCCTGCCTGGGATTCACCTGGAATTCAATCTTGGACATCCTGCAGAGAGGACTGCAATGGGGATTGCAAGAACCTCAGCTGCAGTCGTCACAGTCACGGTCGGGATCCTGACCAGCAGCAGGATAACAACAATTCCAATAGCAGCTGTAGCCTGAAGAAGGTGGAGGAGGGTAAGGAGGAGCAGCAAAAGGAGGAGGTGGCCACTGGCGGGGCAGAAGCCACGACGGGCGACAATCAGGCTAGTATAGAAGGGCGCACCAAGGGCGTGTCCCAGGCACCACAGACTCACAGCGGACCCACAGGGCCGCCGGCAACCGAGTCGTCAGTGTCGGATCCTAGTGCCAGTCCCGCTCCCGCAGCTACCACCAAATTACAGCCAGCTTTGGAGACCGTAAGGGAATCCGTGCTGGAGGAGAATTCATCAAAAGTGGCAGCTCCTGCGTCCACCTCCATCTCCACCTCAGTATCCGCAAAAGCATCCGCAACAGCATCCCCAGCAGCAGCAGCAGCAGCAACCACAGATCCCAGTGCCAAGGCGGCGGAAAGTGTAACCAGTGGCGGCAGCAGTAGCAGTGGTAATCCAGCGACCGTGCACCGGCAACGACGCCTGCGGACACCCACCTGGGCCAGGTCCATGTCGACCAACAAAACGTACTTGAAATTTGATTTCTAAGCTAACAGTTTATCTATTATCCTTCTCTTCAGTTTGTTCGTTTGCAATTTTTGCGATTTTGATTTGACGTTTTGCGTTAACCTACACAGCTCCAGAATGAACTCTTATACTATATATACCTTCAACTCTAACTCTCTAAGCTCTGTCTCCTATATCTTTCGCTCTATTCTCTATCCAACTCTATCTCTGTCTGTCTGCCGACCCCTGTCTGCCGATTTCCTCTGCTGTAATCTTCTGTCTAGCCTCTGTCCCCCTTTTCCACCCCTAAACAACTCTTGCTCGCTTCTGTTGTAAATACCTGTTTTTATATAGTCGTAAATCAAATTAAATATAAGAAAATAACACTTGTTTCGTTCCCCACCTGCGCCTCTCTGCGTATTTGTAAATGTTCCTTGCCTACAACAAACTTTACCAGCGAAATATATTAAAATTTACAGTTTGCTAGCACAATTTCTTAATAAAAATTAATGATATTACTTAAAGCGTGCTTAAAATTAAAAACATCTTTTGCCACATGTTTTTAAATGAATTAGGTTTCAAATATCATCAATAAGCAGACCTGTGGTTTTGCTTTTAATACATAATTTTCAAAATACATTTTCATGAAGAAATGTCTGTGGTTTTTGCCTTGGAAAACATTTAATATTTAATGTCTTAAATAGACAAAACTACGTCTAAAACTTTACTTTCTTGTGGCAATTAAATAAAAATAAAAACGCTTAATTCGTTCAAGCAGTGTAATTTGTGTACATACATGTTTTAAAGTTTGTCTCAACTCACACAAATCCATGGCATGTTATTTGTCCTACATGTTTTTTCGTTTCTATTTTCTATTTACTAAAAAACTTGCTTGCGCATGTGTCTTGTCAATTTAAAATTCAAAATTTTGCGCGCTTCTGTGTTATCGATATATCCATGATCGGTGTGGGCCAAAACCAGCTGATCCTTTTATAACAGAGTGTGACCAGTTCTACTTGTTTCTAGTACTCGATAATCACATGTTGCAGTCGAGCACTCGATAATTTATTCCATTTTCCCGCGGAATTGCTATTATTATTATTGTTTTGAGCAACGAAAACTAATAGTTAAAGTTAGTTTATTGCCGTTTCGGGGTTGCAATTTAAACGCTAGTTAACGTTGTGAACGTGCGCGGCCTACAAAATGAACAGTGACAAAGTGAAAAACGGCAACAACGAAGTCGAGGACTCCGACGACTCATGCGGCGTAAGTAACAAACAAAAACCGAATGACAAATGGATCTGGTAAAAGTGGAATTAATGATCTTTTCTGTGGCACAACAACGCAGGACGAGTCGGCCAGTTATACTACCAACAGTACCACATCGCGCAGCAAGTCGCCCTCGTCCAGCACGCGGAGCAAGCGTCGCGGCCGCAGGAGCACCAAATCGAAGCCAAAGAGCCGCGCCGCCTACAAATACGAGTAAGTGGCGAAACAGAACAGAGAATACAGAGGAGCCAGCAAACTGATTTCCATTTCCTCTCCACACCCAACGAAGCACATATGTGAAGGAGAACCATGGAGCCAATATATTCGGCGTCGCCTTCAACACACTGCTGGGCAAGGATGAGCCCCAGGTGTTTGCCACCGCCGGCAGCAACCGGGTGACGGTGTATGAGTGCCCGCGGCAGGGCGGAATGCAGCTACTACACTGCTATGCCGATCCGGATGTGAGTTAGCCTTTCGAAGGTTGCCTTTATCACGGCTTAAGTTAACATATTTCGACTCTGCTTCCCAGCCCGATGAGGTATTCTACACCTGCGCCTGGTCATACGACCTGAAAACCTCAGCTCCCCTCTTGGCGGCGGCTGGTTACCGCGGCGTCATCCGAGTGATTGACATTGAGCAAAACGAGGCGGTGGGCAACTACATTGGCCACGGCCAGGCCATCAACGAGCTCAAATTCCATCCGCACAAGCTGCAGCTGTTGCTCTCGGGCAGCAAGGATCATGCCATTAGGTTGTGGAACATCCAAAGTCACGTCTGCATTGCCATCTTGGGCGGCGTGGAGGGACATCGCGATGAGGTGCTATCTATAGACTTCAATATGCGAGGGGATCGCATTGTATCCAGCGGCATGGATCACTCACTGAAGCTGTGGTGCCTGAATACACCAGAATTCCATCACAAAATCGAACTATCGAATACATTCAGCCAGGAGAAGTCCACCCTGCCCTTTCCCACGGTGACCAAGCACTTCCCCGACTTCTCTACGAGGGACATACACAGGAATTACGTGGACTGCGTTCAGTGGTTCGGAAACTTTGTGCTATCCAAGTCCTGCGAGAATGCCATCGTTTGCTGGAAGCCCGGACAGCTGCATCAGAGCTTCGAACAGGTAAAACCGAGCGATTCCTCCTGCACAATCATCGCGGAGTTCGAATACGACGAATGTGAGATTTGGTTTGTGCGGTTTGGCTTTAATCCCTGGCAAAAGGTGATTGCCCTGGGCAACCAGCAGGGCAAGGTGTATGTGTGGGAGCTGGATCCCAGTGATCCAGAGGGAGCGGTCATGACAACACTGAGTAATATGCGCAGCGTATCCACCGTGCGACAGATTGCCTTTTCCCGCGATGCCAGCGTCCTGGTCTATGTGTGCGATGACGCCACTGTGTGGCGCTGGAATCGTAGACAAGCGACCTCCATCTGATCGATCAAGGAGCTATCAACATCATAATAACCATTGCTGAACCACACACACACCAAATCTCACGTGGCCAAAACTTACAGAAATTTTCCCCGACTTAGTTCCTAGTTACCTAGAGTTAGGTTATAATTATAGGTGGAGTTCCAAATAATCCAATAAATAGTTCCCAAGATTGCAGGATATAAACTTCTTTCTTCTTTGATGTAAACTTGACTTTAAGCATCTTTTGTCTGACACTTTCTGCGTCAAAGTGCTTTCCATTTGAGGCCATGTAGACGCCTTTAAGTTGACTGCCCCCCAGTCGGCGATTCTAATTGTGGAGCAACAAAGCAAAGCTTCGCATAACAAACGGCTTCCAAATTGCTACGTCATTTATATGCATTGCTGCACTGGCGACGAGTGCTCCAATCCCACGGAATGTGTAGAATAAAAGCGACGGAATTGAAACTGCCAACGGGAATCGGGAGGATGAGTGAGGGTAACCTCACTTGGCTGACTGCCATCCCGGGCAAGCCATAACAGCTCCCAGCAGACTGATTAAGCGGGGCCAGCGAGTCCCTCAATGATTTGCCATGCCCAGACCCTCGCTGGATTTTTATTGAACGCTCTTTTTTTTTTTTTTTTGCTTGATGAAAGTGCAGCCATGGCGTTCTCTGGGCGTAGGTAATGGAAATTGATGAAAATAGCTTGTTCTTTCATTATTATTAGGAGAATTTTGATGGCTTTCGCATTTCTATTTGGGAGAATGCACATAAACGGAAATTTATGAAAAAGGTTTCTGACTTTCGTTGGGAATATATATTTCTGAATATTTATTTCATGTTTTTCCCACGATTTTCTTTATAGCTTGCTTTAAAAGTTTCGGCAGATGAAAAGTTATACTAGAAAAACAGTAGTGTTTTTCCCAAATTTTTAGTACTGTAATTTCTATAAAGAAAATATGGAGCTGTTCATGGTTTTTATGAGATATAAAAGCTGGAAAAATATTAGCATTATAAAGGAAGTATTTTAAGACGTTGAGGAGGTATTTTAAAATAAATATTAATTTCATTCTCAGGTAAAAACTTATGTTTAGTCGTAGGCTATAAATGTTTGAAGAAAATAAATTTATTTATAAATTTCCAAACCAGTTTTTTTCTTATACTTGTTACTTTTTTTCTTCACTGTACCATACAAAATCCAATATTTAGCTCACATCGTTCTTGGCTGATTGAGTTTTGCATCTTTCTTTGTCCGCCGTTCGTTGACCGCACACACTCCTTTCATCTCCTCCGCACTGTGGAACTCCTCGGGTGTTCGTTCCCCTCCTCTGTGAGTAATTAGCTGAAGTTGGCTGGAACGACTTGCCATCGGCATTAAGTTGTCGAAGGGCAATTCCGAGAACTCGTCGAGGGCTTAGCCTTGACACGCAAAGTCGGAGCTAATCTGGAGCCATTGTTCTAGTTTTGTCTTGTATCGCGGGATCGGGTTTAGATTGGGGGTTGCCCCCCTATAAATAATATCGAACATTTAAGCTTGGAGGCAACATGCTCTGCTCTCCCTCTCTAGCTTGGCCAGGCTGCATTGTCTGTCCCGTGTGTCATTTGTCATTTGTCCTCTGTTTTGTCTGTCCCAGATGCAGCTCGGCCCCCTCCTCATCGTCCTCCAGCTCCACATTCGTCCTCAGCTACGCTCGTCGCCACAGTCACATCCATGAGAACGACTACGGCGACTGCTCCAATAATAAACGACGATTCGTCCGCTTGCGGTTTGTCCTACACCCTTCATCCTGATCTGCACCAGCACTTTGTGTGTCTGTCTTGATGTTTTGCACTCGGAAAAAATAGGGGAAATATTTAAATACATTTTGGAAGAAGATTTGGTGATTATTATAATAGATAAATACTTGAAATCATAATTAAATCAATTTAAAATGTGAGGAACATTTTTAGACTAGATCGTTCAAAGATTTCTCTGTAATTTGTTCCATTTTACCCTTGCTTTAAAGATTCAAAATACAAAAATTATTTCTTATATTGTGATAACGAGTCTCTGAAACTCATTTTACCAATAAAGTCAACACTTTATTAAATTTAACTAACTCCTCAGAGTTTTAAGTAAGCTTTACGCTTTTTTTTATTATTTTTATTTATTAGTAATACAAGACTATAAGCATAGTCTATAAATAGGGTCTTGATAAAAATGGGTTGTTTATCTTAAAACCACTTAAGACATGTTTAATGCTATAAATTGTAGTCATAATTAAACATTCTGTTATCAACTTATTGTGGTTATATTATTATACCCTTGCAGGGTATTATAGTTTCAGTCAGAAGTTTGCAACGCAGTGAAGGAGACATCTCCGACCCTATAAAGTATATATATTCTTGATCAGCATCAACAGCCGAGTCGATCTAGCCATGTCCGTCTGTCCGTCTGTCCGTCTGTCTGTCCGTTTCTACGCAAACTAGTCCCTCAGTTTTAAAGCTATCTGAATGAAACTTTGCAGTTAGTCTTCTATATACTCTCACTCGTAAATATGTCGGAACGGGCCGGATCGGACAACTATATCATATAGCTGCCATAGGAACGATCGGTAAAACTTTCGAAAAAAAATTATAACTTTGTCAGTTTTCAACAAAACTCCACCAAATTTGATATTTGGTTATTAATTATTAATTTGGAATTTCGTTTTTAATTTCATGAAAATCGGACGACTATATCCTATAGCTCTCATAGGAACAATCAGAAAAATAATAAAAAAAAATCATAACTTCGCTGTTTCTTAACATATTTTCATCAAATTTGAGATTTGGCCACTTAATATTCTTTCAGAATTTTAGTTTTAATTTCATGAAAATCGGCCGACTATATCCTATAGCTGCCATAGGAACAATCAGGAAAATAATAGAAAATATCCTAACTTCGCTGTTTCTCAACATATTTTCATCAAATTTGAGATTTGGCCACTTAATATTGTTTGAGAATCTTAGTTTTAATTTCATGAAAATTAGACAACTATATCCTATAGCTGCCATAGGAACAATCAGGGTAAGAATACAAAAATTCAGAGTTTCGCTATTTCCCAAAATATTTTAATCAAATTTGGGAATTGACCACTTATTATTATTTCAGAATTTCGACTTTAATTTTATAGTTCAATTGCAATCTGCAAGGGTATATAAACTTCGGCGAACCGAAGTTAGCTTCCTTTCTTGTTATGTTTAATATTTGTTTGTTTATGTATGTTTGTTATAGAAGCAATATATTTATGTTAGTATGAGAATTAATAAGTAATATATATCCCAAGAAAATAAAGAAATCATAATTTAAAACACTTTTGAAGCTAACATAAAAAGTTTCGAAGAAGAGTTTAGGATGACACTTATCCCTTTAAATTTATATATATTTTATTCAAATTTATATATATTTTTTTCCGAGTGCATTTGTATGATTGCTTTGGCTGTCTTTTTGTGTGCTCACTCGCAAAATACGCAATTACCCGCACCCTGCAATCGGAGGCACCGCGGCACCCCACGTCGTAGATGATGATTTGCGTTGCGTCTCCCACTTGTCGGCCCCAAAAATTAATCAAGTCCAGAGCGCCATCGGCTGGTGGGGAAGAATACGGAATAAGGATGCGAAATAAGGCATGAGTACTGCGTCTGCCAAGAGGCTGTCACTTTAATTCGGTTTACATGTGCGCCGCCGACACCGAAATTAGTTTAGCGTGTCAGTTCCTGGCAAAGCTCACAAGTCAGCCAGCCCAGCCCGGTAGGGGAAACACAGTGCCCACTAAAAGCCCCAAATCAGGCCAAACAAATCCCTGGCTTTCGTTTTAAGCTCTTAAAAGGGGGTTTGGGGAGGCCGTGCTTACGCCACACTTCCGATTTATGAAGACAAATCGTCAAACGAGGGCCGACGCGTACCAAAGATTTTATAAATAAGAGCTAACAAATTACTTCGATCCGATAAGCTAAAGAGATGTCAAAAAAATAAGATAAAAAAAATGTTCAGATGATGAAAAGGGAGTATTGGGAAAGAAAGTAAGCCTAATAACAAAGCATTAAAGTTGTAAAGCCTTTTAATGTGTGAAAATGTTATCAAGGAATTTTAGTTTAGAAGGTTTTTAAGTTTAAATAATAATGAAATTTTAAATTTTAACAATGAGCTTACATATTTAAAATATAAGGAATTTTAAAGATATAAGTTCTTTTAAGTTTGGTTTATTTATGAAAAAAATAATTTTCAAGAAACTAAGTATGTTTATAACTTGCTCATGGTTTAATTTCAGAAAATAAGAGGTGCCTCGAGAAATTAAAACCTATTTTAAATACTGCGTATTTTAATATTATTAAATTTCTTAGTATTATGTATTTTCTTTCATAGTTTATGCTATTCTCTGTATAAGAAACAGATTCAAACGTTAGTTTAATGTAGGGAATAAAGCATCTTTATTACATATAATTTAATCCATCTTTAAAGGATCTATACCATCGTACCTTTCTCCGTAATCGATGATTGCCTCTTGAGTCCAGACTCTGGACTATTGTTGGCCCTGCCATAAAAGTTCCCTTGCCTTTTTTCAATTACCATAACTGCTGACATCCCTAAGAAGTACACTCACTATATTATACACTGAGCCGAAAGCCTCTTATCATTGCCGCTGTCGCTGACGCAACATTTGGCTTTGTTTAATTATGATAAAAACAAATAATAATAAAACTTCAAAAAGAATATATGTACGGGGAAAGAAATCACATTTTCTGTAAAAATTTGAGGTAGATATAAAATACTTTGTATACGTATGAGTGTCGTAATCATCGAGGCAGATATCTATTGTTGAAAAAAAAAATCCACAAATTAAATGCCATTTGCGGCTTCATTCATGCCGATAAGGTGGAAATAAATTTAATGTGTTTTCAGTTTCGGACTCTGCACACAACGGGCGAACGCAAAAATAATGCGAGAGAGAATCGCGCAGTGCTAAAATAAATTTAAAAAAATATATATTATATACCCCATATATTCAATAAATCTCAATTACAAAGGGAATTACCAATATTCACAATTATGCTGCAGCAGCAGAAGCCGAAGCAGCCGTCGCAAAAGAGGCGTCAGCGACGCGAGGGCGTGGCAAGCAAGTAATTGGAAAATGTATCATTAATAGTCATTAACTCTGATTGGACAAGTGGCGGATTGTCAGGTCGCGTTAAGTGATGTATGTGCATTATAATTAATGGTTTAGCTGTGAAGGTACCTGCAGCAAACCAATTAAAATTGCGAATAAAATTCAAATGAGTCAGGAGCAGGCAGTCAGGCTGGTGGAAAAGACCCCCATCTAGCTACGGCATGGAAATTGGGTCAAACAGTACACCGAAAGAGCCCCCACCACGCAGCCCAAGTTGAAGGTTACCATACATAGCGTTGTCGACTCCCTCATCAATCATCTTTGGCCGCGGACAATGGGAGTGACCCAAAAAGCAAATAACCCCGGGACAGGACAGGAGGACAGGACAGTACAGGACCCCACCTTGAAGCAGCTGATATTTGGGGTATTACCCAATGCGAAAATCAATAACAAATGATGTTAACTGCCAATTTTTGCCACATAGGCAACTTACCGTCCTCAAGAGCTATGGGAGTTATGGGCCACTGACCAAGGGGGGATAAGGGGGGTTGTTGGCAGAACTGCTGTGGGTAAATGTTTCCAAAATAGTCGCATCAAATGAAAGGACCTTGGGGGCCTTGCTGTTGTCCTGCTATTAGGTTTTGTCCTATCCTGTCCTGGCTTCCGCCTTTGCTGGTAATACAAAACGAATACGCACTTTAATCGCACAAAGCCGTGGGCGTACATGAGAATGCGAGGGTTGCTCGAGGGTTTAGTCATTAAGAGGCCAGAAATTATTATGGAAAAATATTAATTTAAATATTTAACAGTGATTGTGTACTTAGAAATACCAAATACGATTTCAGCAACAATTCGTATGCAAACTTCTGAAAATTTTAAAGTAGATCAGTCTGAAAAAAATAAAACTGATGAAGTTTCCTGTTTGTGAACTGACACATATCTATTTTTATATATTTCTAAACTTTTTTATTTGTTTTTCAAGACCTTATTCCTAAATTTAACAACAATTCTTGCTACAGCCTCCGTTACCAGGTTTTCAATATGCCTTTTCTCCTGGCCTTTTGTGTTATGTTACACGCTCGTCCTTGCCACATCTCCTGCCAGTCCATAACTATACCAGTCCATAGAACCTGGCTGGTGAAGAGGATGTGAGGGTAATGGGACATGTGAGCCGATTTCGTGGGTGGTTTTCAAAAAGCCGCCGTCAACACAAAATCATTGGCACAAAACAAAGCTGTCAATTTGCCAGCAATTTCCCGTGTGCCGCTGCCGTCAATGGCGATGACAACCAGGAATGCCACAAACAACCTCGGCGGCAATGGCAAAAACAACGACAAAACGCTTGAGGCACCAAGCACAGGAAATTGCACGCATAACTATTAAGTGGCATGCTTCCAGGGGAAATGGTTTTGATGGTGGCGGAGGTGGTAGGATCAGGGAGCCAGGCACTCATAATCATTGGCCTTTTTATGGGGCAATACTGGCATCATTTTTGCCCCAATTCCTTCCATCAAATGACCCTTAAAACACCCAACATCAGCACCCCAAACAGACATCAAAGAAAAATTTTAAGAAAAGTTTAAGGGTTTGCCAATATACTGGATGGAAACTTTTAAATGCTTTAAAATTACCTAGAGGCAAGAATAAAGGTTGAAATAATTTGTGGACAGTATCAGGAAGTTAGGAAAAATTATTCTGCAGAAATTATGCTTGATAAACATTTTAAGGACTTTTCTGTGAATTATTCTTGACAATATCTTTTCCTTTTCCCTTGCTTTTCCCTTTAAAACCTTTCTAATTCTTAATACATAGTTTCTAGTATTTCTAGTTTCAAGAAGTGAAATGTAAAGGCATGAAAGACATTGTAATTTTAAGCTTTAAAATAATATTTAATATGTGTTCTTGGGTATACATCAGGTCTATTAATTTTAAATTAGATAGATAGACTACTTGTAGACCATTGAAAATATTCATAACTTGAAGTATTAAACTAAAACATTGTAAAATTACCTTTCTTCAAATAACAACCTTAAATACCCACATTTTTAAGTGTTAACGTTAATTACTTTATAAAAACCACCCATGGCTAAGTAATTAAAATGCATTTGTAAAGTTGCACTTCTGCACATGGCAAATCTCTGGCTAAAAACGACTGAAATTAATTATTCATGCACTTTTCCAGCATTTTCGTGGCTGCATTTCCACGAGTGACTGACTGCAACCTGTTGCACGGCTTTCAGCAGTTTTTCGCAAGATTAAAGCTCGCGTGCTGGCAAAATGCATATAAACGAGGGGGTTATGGAAAAGGGGTAGAACCGGGAATGCTTGTAGAGAAATCATGCAAATGTGCCAATAACTGATGCAATTTATACCAGCAAACGCCGCAACACGCAATTTGAAGCACGCTCAAGAAATGAAATTGAATCAAAAGAATATACGGAGAGTGCTCACGAATGGAATGCAATTGGGGAATTGTGTTGGCTTCTCTTCTGGGCTGACTTTTATGGCTACCCAAGTCAGCACCACCTTGAACCCTTCCTTCTTGGCTTTCCTGGAGCAGAAGAAGGGGTCGGTGGCAAGTCATTAAACAAGAGGCAAACGCCAAGGCCCCCGAAAGGAAGAAGTTACTTTCAGTCACAGATACTTTTGCTGCCTGCTCCGAATTTTTGTTATTCTTTAGTTGAAATGAATTCGTGACGTTGTCGTGTTTATCAGGCTCCAGTTATTCCCTTTCACGACTGCTAAATATTACAGCGAAAGCACCGCGGCGCTCTCTCCTCCCGGATGGGGCTATGGTACTTTGTTGCTATTGTTTTGCGGGGATGCCTTTTAGCATTTTGTGTAATTGTTTTGTGGGGAAATAGTAGTAAAAATATATATATATACACATGCTCGAGTGGACGCTATACAGCTTTGGGAATACACTGGGAGAATAATGGGTAAATTTTAAGTAAAATTATAGATATTTAATTGTTCGCATAAGATTACCATATTTGAATGCTTTTTCAATTTATTATTCATTTCGTTGGACTCACACCAAGATTAAAGTGTTCTCTGTAATTTTCTTCTTGGTAAAATGTTAAAAAATATCTTTAAGAACTTGTATAATTTAAACAAAGACTAATTTAAATGGGATATTATTTTAAAATTAAACTTTAAGAATCATAACATACTTTTTTAGGTTTTGTATGGTTCGACTGACCTTTTTTCTGTGACCAACATAGGTCTCCAAGATAGGATTTGTCTTACTCGAGGTTTGAGCAAGTTCTTCCTGAATTTGTTCTTGAGAATTTTAGTTCTCTTATAATTCCCAAGTGCCAAAACAACAATAAATTCCTTTAAACTTGTAAGGTATATAACAAATATTTGTATTTACAAAATAAGATTATAATAAGCTCCCAAAAATGTAGACAATTTTTATTCCAAAAGCATTTTAAAAATTAATCAGAATTACCTAAAAATTCTATAACAAATTTAAAGGGAAAACAAATAGTTTTGTGCCCAGTGCCTGGCCTTTTGGTACATAATAGTTGTGCTTCTGGGCTTGGCATGACTCGGCGATGTCTTACTGCTGACATAATTGATATGGGCCACCTAGAACAGTTTTCTCCGAGTTTCCCCCCCATTTTCCCCCCAGACCGGCGTAATTTTTCGTTACTTTTTCGTCCTGCAGTTGGCGTGTGCCGAGCTATGTACACGCAATCCTGCTGAGCCAGGGACTCTCCTGCGGACTCCTGGCTCGCGCGTCCGTGCTCCATACTCCTCTGGCACGCAAGTGAAGACCTAGAAATGGCTTCTTGTGGCCAAAAAATTTTCGCTAACCACTCTGGCGGTGCTGTATTTTTCGCTGGCACTCTCCGGACCGCCAGAGCCCATTCAGTTTAAATTTAACTCGCGGCAGGCCAAGTACACGAAAGTCGAGCACAAAAGAGCCCAGTCGAGCGGCGAAAAAGAAAGAACTCCGCACGGTTCCGTTCCGACCTGGAGAAAAAAAAAAGTGCTGCACAAATATTGGTTGTTGTCCCCGTCATTAAAAGCGCATTTTGTTTTGCCAGCTAATTACGAAAAAAAAGAAGTGAATGAAGGGGAATACCCCGCGGAGCGAAAAGATGATGTATTAATTTCAAGTGACACAAACAAAAAAACCAACAAAAAAACAGAAAACCCCGGGCACGACATTGCCCCAAAGTCAATTCCCCATTTGGGCTCCATGTTGAAACCGGGCGACAACGAGGTGGGTGTTGTTGTTCTATCTGAGCCATCAGGCGTATACGCACAGAGCCCGGATCCGGTGCCAACGGAGCCATCGGAGCCAACGGAGAGCCGCTTCAGCCGGCTGACCGTCATTACCATCGTGGTCGTTGCCGCCGTTCGCGCCATGAGTCGTCTGAGGCGTGAAAGCAGCCGACAAAGCGTCATCACCGTCGAGCTGATACAGTTCATAATTCAGTATCGCGCCAAGGAGACGCAGGAGAAGAAGAAAAGGTGCAGTCCAAGTGAACGGTTTTTAAAATCTACATTTAAAAAAAAAAAAAGAAAAGCCATGTTTTGTGTGTCTGAAATGCAGCATGCCCTGCTATCCGAATGGTATTAATTACAAAATAATTCTTTACAAAAAATAAACCCAACAAATTCTAACCGAGTAGAACAAAGCCAAGCTTGGTTGGCCAAATAAACATCCGAACCGCAACAATATATACATGTACTCTGGCACTGGCTAGGAAATGCACAGAAAATAAATTCACATGACAAATGGTCGCCACAGTTTATGGCGAGTGTTATGTAAGGACAATGGTATTATAAGGGAGGAGAGAGAGTTCTTTTTTGGGAGTGTTGAAGTGAAATTATTCGACCAGGAAGTTGCGGAAAAATGAAAGGACAGACTGCAGTTTTTATTTAAATTTTAAGTCCAGTTTTTCTTTTTTAACAAATGAAAAATGTTTATACAAAAAAGAGAAGTTTGAATTTTTAGTTAGTTTAAATTTTAGGATTTGACCTTTTTCCTAACCAATTTAATTCTAGGCACAAAAGCTTTAATAAAAACTTTTTCTATATTCATATTCTTTTTACAAATCCTATAAACTTGTATATACTTTTTTTTTAGATATCATATTTACCTTACAACCATTAAAATTACGTCGTTTCCCAAAAGGTCAACTATAGTCAATTACCAGAAATAATTAAGTATATTCCAAATTGAAGCAAAACTAAAACCCTGCCTAAAATAATTATATAAAGAAATAGGGGTACAAATAAATTATAACAAACTACCATTAAGAGCCCCCTCCTCGGACCAAGAACCCTTTGACAAGGTTAATTCAGAATTTCCAGGCTTAGTTCTGCCCTTATTATGCAAAACCTAAATCTGTAATTAATTTTAGCATATTAATTACAAGAAAGGCCTTGCTTTTTCAAGTGCTAAGAAGTACCTAGACCTTCTTAATTCACTTCATATTTATTTGCTAGAAATTAAATGATATTCCTAAGTAAATAAAAGCTAATAAAAAAGTTCCTTAGATATCAATCAATTTGATTGTTACAAAAAAAACTATTTTTTGTTTAACCCAAACACCTTGCTAGTTATGCCACTAATTAACTCTCGGAATTTCTGCCTCTTACTTAACACCACAACTGTTGTGGCTTGGCATTAATGATGTGGTCACATAACCCCGGCACAGTGGGTGTGGCTTCAGCTCGTGTCATCCCATAAGCCAAGAGCTACTTGGATTAGTTGTGCGCTGAGAGGAGGATGAGGCCACTGTCTGAGCTCTGAAGTTTGTCTAATTAACCATAATTGAATCTTCCGCTAATTTGCTCAAGTCAAAAGCGCTTCAGACAGTCTCCTGGCCGCACACTCAGTCCTCCATCTGCTACTTCCATAGGCTTCTAAAGAGCGCTTAAGTGCTTTGAAGCTTTGGGTAAAAAGAAAATGTCGACAGATATTAGAGGAAAATATTTGTTCCAAGAAAAAAAAATCCACTTTCGTTTGCAGTTTTATAGAAATTGATATTAGATACTACACATTTTCTAGGAAAATTCTTGGCTCCGTTAAACGTTTGGGGAGAACGTAAAATAATTCGATTTAAATTCAAATTTGAGGGAAACTTGGAAGGAAAATTGTTTTAAAACTGAAAATAATAATAATAATAATTAAAAAATCCAAAAAGTGCGCGACCTTTTTAGTTTTTAATATTAAATTATTTATTAATATTATATGAAGGTCTTGTAAATATATTAATACAACTTCAACAATTTCTATAATTATTTAAGAGGTGCTTAGCCTTTTCCAAGGAATTTATTTAGCTAAACAATTTTATTTAAATAATTTTGTTTGTAAATATTTTTCTAGATAAAGAATTTTGTTTCTATATTTACGGTGTAAATAATATTTTAAAACGAAATCTGAGTTGGGTCAAAAAAGAATGGGTGTTGGCATGGAAATGCATTGATTGGGTCTCCGGCAAAGAGGGAGAACACTCCCGTCCATAATAGACCAATTAGTGGAGATGCCAAACGTGTGCGTGTGGGCCAATTAGGAAGAGAAGTCCTTGAGATTCCTTTGGATTCCTTTGGGTACCTTTCTTCCTTTTATTGATTGAAAGTTTACAGAATGATTTGGTGACAATTTTGGCTGGTACGAGTTGTAGCCTTCAGCGCACGAATTCTACTAGTTGTTGCCTCGTTGTCGTTGCCGTTGAAGTTGCTGTTTTTGACGTTTTTGATGTTGCACCTATTAAGCACAGAGATACATACATGACACATACTCTTGGTATGCAATTAAGAAATTCCACAACAACCACGACCACCATAAAACACCCACAAGCATGCTGCTGCCTGACTGCCTTTGTCAGCTTTTTGCCAAATAGCAAAACTCTTGCACCTTCCCTCCAAAACCATTCCACCATTCCCAGATCCCCTCTATAGAGATGTTAACTAGCTAAAGCAATTGTATCTTTGTATCTGTATCTAAAATAAATATAATTACTGTTACCTTAACCAAAAAACAACTCACTAACTTTAAAGTTTCTACACAAAATAAAAAAAACTAAACTTTCGTTTCTACCCCAAAGAGAAAACTTTCCTTTTTTCCGTGCCAAATTCTAACCCACACAATGACTTTAATTTTATTTTCATTTTTCTTGTTCTTTTTTTATATTATATATAAATTTGGCTTTCATTTGAGTTAAAATTTAACTTAAGCTTATCGAACTCAAAAGCTGATAACAACTTAAAAATTCGGTTTAATTTTTGTACATTTATTGAGTATTGATTTTTTTTTGGTAACTGATTAACCCGAAAGAAGACTGTAAATGCAATTGAACTAACAAGTGTTTTTCTTTTCCCTCCCCCCCCTCCCCCTCGAAAACTCCATCTGTGTGTGCAGGCGCCTGGCGGATGAGGACGATGAGCTGTCGGAGGTGCAACCGGATGCAGTGCCGCCGGAGGTGCGCGAGTGGTTGGCCTCGACCTTCACCCGCCAAATGGCCACCAGCCGGCGCAGGAGCGACGAGAAGCCCAAGTTCCGATCGGTGGCCCATGCCATACGGGCTGGCATCTTTGTGGACCGAATGTACCGACGCGTCTCCAGCTCGGCTTTAACGGCCTTCCCACCGGACGTAGTCAGGATGCTCAAGGTGAGTGTGGGGAGAATTAATAGAGGTTTCATTAGGGTGACATTAAATGGGGGAATTATTTGTTTAAAAATTTATTATTTTAAAGAGAGTAAGAGGGTTGAAAGTTGATATATTGTTAACGATTTTAATATATAATATTAGATATAAATAAAATATCAGTTTTATTCTGAGATTTCCGTTGATTTGAATTAAATTTTGAACACCCTATGAGGGGACACAGTGCGTAAGAGTAATAAAAATTGAAAATATTTTGTTAGGCAAATCCTAGCTCCAACAAAACATTTAAAAACATATAAAAATGTCACTTAAAATTAAAAAAAATCAAATTCAAGTTTTCACTTTAATTAAAATTAAATAAATGTAAGGATTATACCTTTTAATATCAAATTTATTCATATAACACTCTTACCTCACAGAACCTCGACGACTGGACATTCGATGTGTTTGCCCTGACGGAGGCTGCCAGCGGACAGGTGGTTAAATACGTGGCATATGAGCTATTCAATCGCTACGGATCAATCCACAAGTTCAAAATCACGCCAGGAATCCTGGAGGCCTTCCTGTATCGCGTAGAGGAGGGCTACTGCCGGTACCGGAATCCCTACCACAACAATCTGCATGCGGTGGACGTCATGCAGACGATTCACTATTGCTTGTGCAACACCGGCCTGATGAACTGGCTGACGGACCTCGAGATCTTTGCCTCGCTGCTGGCCGCCCTGCTGCACGACTACGAGCACACGGGCACCACCAACAACTTCCATGTGATGTCCGGTTCGGATACGGCGCTCCTTTACAACGACCGGGCGGTGCTGGAGAATCATCATGCCAGCGCCAGCTTCCGGTTGCTGCGTGAGGATGAATATAACATCCTGTCGCATTTGTCTCGCGAGGAGTTCCGCGAACTTCGCTCCCTTGTCATTGAAATGGTGCTCGGCACCGACATGACCAACCACTTCCAGCAAATGAAGGCCATGCGGCAGTTGCTCACCATTCAGGAGGCGACGATCGACAAGCAAAAGGTGCTTTCATTGGTACTCCACTGCTGTGATATCTCGCATCCGGCGAAGCAGTGGGGTGTCCATCAGCGCTGGACAATGCTGCTGCTAGAGGAATTCTTCCGCCAGGGTGACCTGGAGAAGGAGCTGGGTCTGCCCTTTAGTCCGCTCTGCGATCGCAACAACACTCTGGTGGCCGAGTCACAGATCTGCTTTATCGACTTCATCGTAGAGCCCAGCATGGGCGTTATGTCCGACATGCTCGAGTACATACTGGCCCCCATCGCTCCATTGAGCAAGGGCAAGCCTGCGACCCTGGTCGAGCACGAAACAGCTCCTTTAGTGTCGGCCTCAACCACCGATGTCAAGGCCGGTGCCGAGTACTTGGTTCGGAAGACCGGAATGGGTGGCAGTGCAAAGTTCTCCATACACAAGCCATGGCTCTCCTGTTTGGTGGAGAACAAAAGGATCTGGAAGGAGCAGGCCGTCAAAGGTGGGTGAAACGTATTTACTTTTCTCCGAAATGATGTTTTTTATTGAAAAAAAAAGCTGATCATATAGTGCTCTCAAAGGTCACAAATTATTTGGATTTTTTACAAGAAGTTGGTAGAACTTTTGCTTGGAACACTGTTTTTCCATGAACTTATTATATTAACAAAGGATACGTTGCTAAAAGCGAAGCTTTTTTACAGATGTTTCTTGGGTTACGTATAAATTCAAAAAATTGGGAATAAGCCGAGAAAAAGCGAATCGTCACCGTACCGTTAAATGCCCTCTCGCTCTAACTCTCAAGAGAGAGAGAGAGAGAGAGAGAGATCAGCGCTTAAGTGTGAAAATTTATTTAATTCTATCATTTTGTCATAAAAAAGCTTCGCTTATTCGGTTGTATCTCGACGGCTTTATTTTTGTTTTATTTTATTAATTTTAAAATATCCAAAAAATGTCAGTGTAATTTTTTTTATATTTAATTAATTTCAAAATATCCCAAAAATTCTTTAGTTTAATTTTCTTTAGTGTAATGCTCCTTTCATTATCATATTAATTGCCTGCTGACTAGGGCCGCTTTTTGTAGTCACATTAGTAGCGTTAATTGAGTTTGACCTGTCCTTCGCTTTGATCTTAGCCCTGGCTAAAGGCATTTATTATTTATGCATAAACCTTCTTACGCAGAGCTCGTGGAAAGGCGCGCGAAAACTCATTAGAAGCTATAAAGACAAACCAAATCCTATTTAAAACTAAAGAATTGAAGTGCTGACTGCGGTGGAGATATGAAAATGATGTTAATAGCGGCGAAATTAAAATAAAACTATAATTCAAAGTATATGTAATTTTTGAGCCTTCTATAACTGAAAGATAAGGATGGAGAATAATTGTTTCAAAAGTTATGAGCCCTTTTTAATTTTTTTTGTAATATTTTAAAATGTATGGGGAAGGTACCCCACCCCTCCCAAAACCGAAAACATATCCGTAAGTTTTTCAGTATTATCCTTATTTTAACCCATATTTACAATTAATTAGATAATAAAATGTATACAAAAATTCTGAAATATATTTCCATGTTACAGATGCCGAGGCCCGTGCCTTGGCCACCGCGGCGGAAGAAGCAGCAGCCGCAGCAACAGCGGCGGCGGAAGAGAGCGAGAACAAGCCAGCTGCGGCGGAAACGGAAGCGGGCGCTGGCGATGGCGAGCAAACCGAGTCGGCGGCAGCGGCTGCAGCGGATCCGGCAGGTGTCGCTGGCGCTGGCGAAGCGGCTGCTGCCACTTAAATAACAGAAAATTAAGAGAAAGCACATACACACACACAGAAAAGGACTTGGGAACGAGAACGGATTAGTACAGATGGAATTCCGAGACAAGCAAATAGGCAAATGAATAATGTTTACTAAGCTTAGAAGCAGCATAGAACTCTTAATTAGTAACAAACCGCTTCAGATGCGCTCTCTATGTGAATTGTGGTAGTTTTAGACTTACATCATCTATATAGGCATTAATATCGATATATGTATGTGTATGTACAAATACTGTATACTTTGTTGTTGCAAGCGATAAATAAGCACAAAAGTTAAAAACAAAAGAAACAAAACAAAACAGAAAGAAACGAGTAAAGTTCCAGTTTGCATAGTTTGTAAATAGCGAAAGAGTTGAATTTGTTGTGAATTCGTTGGTTCGTTTCGAGCATTTAAAGTTAGACTTCAGTTGTACTTATGTATCTGCGTGTCTTTTGTTAGTTTTTAGTGAAATGTGGAATTTATTATATATGATTTCTATAAGTTCAATGTATTTAACTTTCTTTCCGATTAAATATGCATATTTTTGTAATCGTTTTCTATTTTCTTTATGGTTTCAAAAGTGTGTTTAGCCTTTACAAAGGATTCATATTGCTCAATTTTTAGGTTTTTGGGGAGCTGGGTAGATCTTAAGTACCTAAAACTAAAAAACTAAACCAAAAAATACCTGAGAAACCTAGCTGTACGACTTGTATATATACTCTCTCTCCCTCTCTCTCTCTCTATCCACTAACCACTAACAGACTTTCCTTCAAGCCGAGACAAAGGATTTCGTAACTTTTCCACTCTACAAATGCACATAGCTACCTATACCTATACGAAAGGATATTTAATATGTATATTGTTAAGGATATAATAGTCACGTTTCTACAACAAAACATATATGTTTATTTTTATACATGGTGAGGCGAAAGACGAAAGTTGGACAGAGGGAACGTGGGTGGCTTGAGTCGCAGCGGATTTTGATTTCCTTTCGTTCGGACGTTTTTTCTTTACTTTAAACCAACTTGAAATGTTTTCAAACGTTTTTCAAAATGTCTGATAGCGGGACCATTCTTTTAAGATTTACCACTGCTCTTTACCAGCTTTATGGGAAAGGTAAAAACACATGAGGGGAAAACCCGGGACGGACAGATGGCGTCAAAGGGCAGTGGTAAAGGTGCTTAGCAGTAAGGTACCAAATTATCAGCTGAAATTGGGATCATAGCTTTATTAAGGTAGTCAATAAATGTACGAACAAGTGGTAAACCGAACATATGCCGATGATGTGTATAGCGGAAGCAGGTCTACTTACTTAGTAGCCACAAGAAAAAAAAAAAAACTAAAAACTAAAACTAAAAAACCTAAAATCAAACCTACACAGCAGATTAATGTAATACTAACCATTAATAAAAAAATAAATATAGCGCCCAGAATACCTAAATATAACTATGTATGTAATTACGAGCATTGTATGTTATTGTATATCAAAAAACTTGAACGCTCAAAGCGATGCGCATATATATCGTATATATATAGCATACCTCTCTCTCATATAAATCTGTACAAAGTCCTGATTAAATAGGGTTAACACTCGGTTCGAGGCAAGCAACCAAAAAAAACAAAACAAAAACATGCAAAAAACGTTGTTATTTATCTCTGTTGAAAAATCGAAAAGCTAACTACGGGAAAACTAATTGAACGCGTGCATATTGGATGATATATATGAGGTTTATGATTCAATGTTATTAGCAAAATGTAGCCTAGTAGTAACATAAACTCACATAAAGTAATATAAACGACATACCTATATAAATCCAGCCACATTCCCTAGCCGAAGGATCAATATATGTGGCATACACACATGCATAAAAATAAAATAAAAGTAAATAAGTTGAAAGCAATCATTACGTTTAAATAATCTACACTATTTAAATATATAAAAAAATATACATTTTGTGTACAATACACACAGGATGCAAATAATGTAGAGCCGAGCACACTAACTAAAGGTAACAAAATAATAATAATAATAATAACACCCGAACCAACTCCGAAATCTGTAAATAACTTTATTTCATCTGTTTATTAATTGCCCAGCGTTATTATATATCGATTATAAGCCAACTAATTGTGTACTTTACGAGTTTTCGCAACAAAAAAAACATAAAACCAAGGCCTATACTAATGAAGTGTTTTTAATTTTCCTAATATGTTAAAACTCAACACTTAATATGCATTAACAACTAACGGGGCTGGTAAACAACAAAAAAATATTTGAGATAAAACAAGAAATATGGCTGAGATGTATGCTTATTACGAAATACTTTCAAGTAAATTATAATAAACACCATATGACTTTTAATATACTAATAAAAATTCTTATTAAACCTAAATGGAGAAGTTTTTTTAAGTGCGGGATATTTAATTTCTGTATATGAATTGAAAATAAAATGTAAGTACTCTGGTAAATGGTTTTGAAAGTCGGTTGACTATTTTTCACAACGCAGTGCTTTCGCCTTCTTTGAATTTAAAAGCGCGCGAAATTTTCGTAAAATGCTCTTAACTTTGGCGTTGCCAGATATCAGAGAGTAAATCACAGTGCTGCCACCTTTTCAGCCGTGAGTTTTAGCAATTTCCACATCCTTTTTTTACAGCTTTAACACTGAAACGTTCTTTTCTCTATTTGTAAAATGTAATAAAGTTGTAAAATGTAATAAACTACTAATTTCCTTTTTTTTAATAAGAAAATCGGCTCTACCGATACATATCGCACTTTATGAAAACATCGATGGTATCGATTGCCTAAAATCGAAGTTATTGCAGCTCTAGTTGCAGGTAATTAAACTAAAAAACGGAAGAAAAACAATTAAAATGTGTGAAAAGTGGCGAATTAAGTGACCAACCAGCTCGTGACCATCGCCAGACCCGGGTACTGACCGACGCAAATCTCCGGGACCAAGAATCTGGGTTTCCTTTTGCGGTCGTGGGTGTTGCTCCTTTCCGGGCAGAGCGCCGAGCAGTGCTGCCGACGCCGACAGCGGCGCCAGCGCTACCATTCATTCACTTTGCCGTGATTAATGTGCGGGGGAGGCGGCAGAGCACCGTTTGACAGTGATACCCTAATCTGGAACTGGGCCATCGGTTTCTGGTGACGATTCAGTCTGTCAGTCAGTCACCCGTCCCCGGCGAAGAAGCAGAGAGTCACAAGCCTCGCCGCAGCCCCGCCCCTCCCGAAAAAAAATCAAAAGGGGAGCAGCAGTGAGGCGAGGAAAAGAAATAAAAAAAAAATAAAGAAACAAAGGCCTCGCCAAATTAGGCAACTTGCAGGCGAGTGTCGTGCCTGGGGTTAATTAATTTTTTGCACAACCGCCTAACAATCTGTCGCCGGCCTCTAAGCCGGAACGATTCCGCCTATAAACGGAGCAAATAAACGGAGTCCGGTGGCCGAGATACATAGATAGTCAAATAAGGGGAAGGCGAAGCTTCAGCAAAAGCCGAAATATTGAATACCCTAATGAGAGGCAAACCGGACTGTCGAGGAACTTGAGGGAAACCGTGTCAGTCACATGAATCTGTCATGTGACAAGTCTTAAGATCAGATAATACAATTTTAAACACTTGAAGCTATCAATGATAATATATTATAGGATAATAATACATATTTAAGCGATATTAGCAACTTCGAAACTCTTGAAAAGCGAATTTAGATCCTAAACAGCTTCTTTTTCATAGACAAATCCTATTGTTTCCAAATTTAATATGAATAAAAGCCATATTATGCTTTAATTTATTAGAATTTGTAAGCATAATCTTTAATATTAAATTACAAGAAGATTTATAATATAAAGTAAAGGTTAATCTATAAAATTATTTAAGAAAAGAAATTGTTAGAACCTTAAGCTCTTATTCCTTGATTTTAATAATTTATTTAAAGAAAGTAAATAGCTAAATATTATTATAGATTGTATTATCTTAAAGAGCTTCTTTAAAAAACCCTAAATAATATCTCTAAGTTAAAAATTCCTTTATCAAAACAAGTTTTCTCACGATTTCTTCGCTCCAAACTTCTCCTTAAAATCCAACTACCCTCTAAAATGAGATCAACAAATTGAATAATAATAATGGGCTAATGGGGATGAGTAGAGCAGAGATTTGCCAGATAAGATCGAATAGAATCCGCCGCTAATCGCCGTTATCTCTATATTCTTTGCAGTGAAACTTGAGCTCGCTCGGCAGCGGCAATTATTGTGGAGCGATAGGAACGCACACCAGCGCCAGCGCCATGCCCATAGACATAGACCCACGACGACCAAGTGCCAAAAGCGAGAATAGAGCGTGAGCGACTGCCAGGAGCCAGGAAGAGGATTCATTCCGCTAGTCAAGAAAGGAAAGAAAGGCCAACCAACCAAGTTGCATTTAGTTTGAGTCCCCCACAACCAGACAGACAACAGCACAATGGGCAACAAGAACTCGTGCTGTGCCTACTCCAGTCCGCAGTCGGACCGCAAGTCCAAGGACATGCCGCCGGTGTTTGAGGAGCGCCACCAGTTAAGCCATCCACCGCACACATCGCAGCACCATCAGACAGACGGCCATCATGGCTCCATGGCAGCGGTGCATCTGCATCACCATCATGGACATCATCATCAGCAGTCGAATCAGCAGGGCGGCGGCAGTGGCGATAACTTTGAAAATCAAGCGAATCTGCAGCACATCTCGGAGCGTGAGGCTTTGGAGGGTGAGGAAGATCCCTCGGTGGATCCCACGGCGGCCACCATGTTCCTGGAACGATCCAAAGTGGAAAACGGCGGCATGACGCGCAAGCGTTCGCAGCAGCAGATTGCCCAGCATGCGGGAAGCGGCGGTGGTGGTGGTGGTGGTGGTGGTGGTGGTGGCGGCAGCACTCCCGGTGGCACCAGTTCCGGCGGTGGTGGCGGCGGGGGGATGAAGAAGAGCTCATCCTGCTCGACCATCTATCTGGATGACAGCACCGTCTCTCAACCGAATCTTAAGAATACGGTCAAGTGTGTTTCGCTGGCCATTTACTATCACATCAAGAATCGACAGTCGGACAGAAGGCTGGACATCTTCGACGAGAAGCTGCATCCGCTTACCCACGATCCGGTGCCGGAGAATTATGACACGCACAATCCGGAGCACCGCCAGATCTACAAGTTTGTGCGTACGCTCTTCAATGCCGCCCAGCTGACGGCGGAGTGTGCAATCATCACGCTAGTCTACCTGGAGCGGCTGCTCACCTACGCCGAGCTGGATGTGGGCCCCTGCAACTGGAAGCGCATGGTGTTGGGTAAGCGGAGAAGCTAGTTTAATGGGATTTCCCTTTTGTATTCCTTTTTTTCATTTAATTTCTCTTCATTTCAAGGTGCCATTCTGCTTGCCTCGAAAGTGTGGGACGATCAGGCCGTTTGGAACGTTGACTACTGCCAGATACTCAAGGATATCACCGTGGAGGACATGAACGAGCTGGAGCGTCAGTTCCTTGAGCTGCTGCAGTTCAACATCAATGTGCCCTCATCGGTGTATGCCAAATACTACTTCGATTTGCGAACGCTGGCCGAGGCCAATGAGCTCAACTTCCCCACAGAGCCGCTGTCCAAGGAACGGGCCCAGAAGCTGGAGGCCATGTCGCGGCAGCAGCAGGACAAGATCACCGCCGAGGCGCTCAAGAACGGAATCAAGAAGTGGTCCTCCATGGACAACATCAGTCAGGGCGGGCCGCGTCGCAGCGTGGCCATACTATCGTGATTTATATTAGCCTACTAAAAGCTAAAAAAGCAGCAGCAAAACGAGTCAAGAGAAATCCGTATTCTGTAGTCCGTAGAGTGAGTCCGATCGACGGTAACTTGTGAACACAAGCTCATCCCTGCCCCCCTCTCATTTCGTTAAAGTACACTTTTTGCGATAAAGTTTTTTAGCCAGCGCACTGGGACGAAGAAAAATCCATGCCCTCACATTAATTAAGTGCATAAAAAAAAGCACACTCTTATATATACAAAAAACAACAAACACAGAAAGCGTTTTAACCACACTCACACACACACACAAGTCTCGAATTAAGGACCACTTTTTACATATACATGAGAAGGATGTATATTCTTGTAAGCGAAACTACCGATATGCAGTCAAGGATTTGGATGAGGATTTTAATAGAGATACAACTACGGAAATGCAACGCGTAACCAATTGCCAAACAAAAAACAAAAAAACACACAATTAGTAGGAAATTGTTTGTAAAAAAAAAACGAAAGATAATGCTTAAATATTCTAATTGAATTTCTAATCAATTTAATCTCGAAGAAATCTTCACTTAGCGTCCGCGCCCAGAACAGAACATTTCCCTGTACATTTGTTACGAATTTAATTTGTTTTCGCTCCATTTTCTTAATATATATGATTTCGTCGTGTGATTCTTAGAGTTAGCTTTATGCGATGAGCGGATGTATAACTTTAGCTTCCCCCCCCCAAAAAAAAGGGGGCGCGGCAAAACTGATTTGTTTTTTTGGTTCTTAGCATTAGAAAACAAAACAAATGGATGAGAGCAGGAGGAGTAAGAAAGAGCACAGCGCAATATTAACCCAAAAGATTTGTGAGTAAATTAATGTACTAGACATATAAGGATACGAATTATATGCAAAATGTATTTTATTTTGTAATTTATTTTACGATAAAGCTAAATAAAAGCAAATCAAAGAGAGCCTGGTGTGTGTTTTTGATTATACTTATCAATATAAAATATCATGGTCTCAAATTCTAGTCTTCATTTCCTTTCAATTGTTTAAAAATAACTGGAAAGTAAAGTTTAAGCAAACAAAAAACGTTAAAAACATTTAAATTCTTGAATTTATTTTCCTGAAATCCGATAGCTTAGTTATCGGTCTTAGTTTCCGTCATCTCCATATGCATTATGGGACTGCCAACCCGACGTAGAAACTCTCTTTGCATCTGGCAACGCCGCAAACAATCGCCTCACTTCTCACTTCTCTTGCTCTTCCTCTCGCAACTACAACTACAAACTCTGCGGATCCGTGCTAAATGTTAAGAAAATATAGAAACCAAACTAATTAATATGCCAACTATTGGCATACAGTGCGCGCAATGCAATTAGTGACCAGTTGGGTGTGATAAGCAATAAGCTGGAGACGCAGAGCGTCCGCCATTAAGTGATACAGGAAGAGCGTCTGGGGACGCTGCTGCACCGACCAATAAAAAAGGAGTGGTAGCTGTTGTAGCTGTAGCTGGTATCTTGTGGATTAAAACTAACCCAACCGGCGGGTAAGTACAATTGGGACGTGCAAATCCTGCATTCAAATTGGCCAGTTGGACCCGGCCATATTTGTGCTTAACAAATTTTGCCGCCTTTTTATGCCCAAGCCCCGAAAAAGCAGCAGAAAGCAGTGAGAAGAGAAGAGAAGGCAGCGAGTCGTTAATAAGAACAACGCAATCGCGCGCACACACACACACGTATGCAGGGGTCTAGCACGCATTGTATCTGTATCTTGCGGTGTCTCTCGTTGCCGCCGTTTCTCTCTTTCCAACTCTGTCGCTGCCTCCACACCTCTTACCAGTGCAGTACTGCCTGAGTCCTAGCGGGAATATAGCTACTTTTAGCGGGAGGCAGAAGTAATAATTACTTTAGTATAAAAATGTATTATTGAATGAATCTTATTGACTTTATATTGTAAATACCACTCTAGTTGTTGGGTTTGTCTTTTAAATATTAGTTAACAAAGGTTTATATTAAAATTTAAAATTTCCTGTATGCTGAATGGTACTACAAAAATAAAATAAAATATTACTTTTACTACTATTTCCCGCTGGATTGTGTTACCAATCTTATTAAGCTTATTAGCACTTAACGATCCAAGTAGAAAAATAGTGAATGTGTTTAAAAATCAATCAGATGTGGGAATAAACTGCATAACAATAACAAAAACCAATAAATTGCCTGAAGTAAATCTCGCCGAACCGGCTGCACTGGCTCTCCTACAAACTTGTGCTTTCGGCTGCGCGGCACGAAGAACTTTTACATCGCTCGCTTTTGCCTGCTTTTGCCTTCTGCTGCCTCCGCGTCTCATTCAATTTTCAGTGTGCTTTGCTCTGTACACCGTTCACCACCGCCTCTCTCACCCGCGCGGCGTTTCGATTCTGATTTTTCCACTACTGTTGCACACACTCGCACACAGCCAGCCGAGAGTGTGTGCCCGCTGTTACCACCACCATTGCAATATCAAGTAATTTTCATATACTGGCGTCATAAGAACCGTACTTTCAGCGCTTATAAAAACTGCAGTGCGAGTGTGAGGGGGCGTGCTATGAGTGCCGAAGGGAGTGGGCAGGGGATGCCGGGGCTGATTGGAAACAATTGTGTTTATTTGTGAAATTCGCAGGCGAAAAAGAATGCGAGAAATATTAATCAAATGACTTTGCGGTCGACTTTACTGCCCCTGTGTTGGTGTGTGAGAGTGAGTGAGTGCGAGCGCGACGCTAGTGTGTGTATGTGTGTGTGAGCTGCGCACATCCACAGCCACAGAGTTCCCATTAACGTCATCATCGTGTCATTCTTGTTTGCAAGGCGGTGGCAGGGAGGAGGCGCAGGGTTGCATTTTTCAAAAATTTATTAGCATTACCACATTAAACGATCGGCAACATAATATGCAACTGCAAACTACCGCTACAGATGTGAACTATCCGCTGCCATATGGTTAGAACGAAACTAAGCCGGATTGGACTTTCCACTCCGGTTTCCATTTGGCTTTTCTTATTGTTTAACCTGCTCTGTTTTGTTAAACAATTATGAAATGCACACTAATTGGCTGTAATGAAAATGTGTCTCTCGGCCCGAACCTCCTCCTTCCACATCCATCTCTGCCTCCGTGTCCTCTCGTTCGCCGCTCTCTCGCTCGAAAAATGTGAGCGACAACCAAACAAAATTAAAAATAAAAAGCCAAGCAGCGGCGGCAATAATTATAACTATAACTCGAGTTTCGGATCTCGGCATATAGAATGTGAGCCAAAAAGCAAAACTTGTATCGACGCGCCGCCTGTACTAGCTTCTTTCCTCTCTCCTCTCTGTCGCTGTTCGTCGCGCGCGCTCGCTCTCCCTCTCTCTTGCTGACAGCGCTCTCAGCTTTCGTTTTTTGTCTCGCTTCGCTTTATTTTGTACTTACGCTTTGCGATTCAATTCGTTTTTATTGGTTTTCCGCTTTAGGCGGTTGGGAATTGTACGTAGCGTCGTTCGTGCAAAACGTCGGTTGGGTTGGAAGAGTGCTGGTTGGAATGAGGCACGGGACGGGCATGGGGCACGGCGTTGTCGTTCAATGAATAATGAGAGACAATGTAAGGCAAAAAGAGAGCGAGAGAGGAGAGCGAAACGAGAACAACAAAATAAAGCAAAACCGAGTACAAAAGTGCACGAAAAGCAGTGGGCAAGGGAGCAAAGCAGAGGAGGAGATGGAGGCGGCGGCGGAAAAGCAAGAAAGATACAACTTTTTTTTCCCTGCTGGCAGCCAAAAGCAAAGCGGGAAAAGCGAGGAAGCAGGAGAGGAGGCGTAGCAGCCAAAGAGCCCCCCGTCTAGATTCTAGAAGACAAGACGACGAGACGAGAAGAGCAGCCGAGAACGATGCACGCACATACAGCTCCCGTCTAGATATAGATACAATTAATTTGATTTCTTAGTTGGAATAGTTGGAAATGTAAAATTTGCACTGCCCCACTCCAACTTTTAGATTCCAATTCCCGTTCCCCTTCCAATTAGAGTTAGAATATTCCTATTCAGTCTTCTTCCATTTTGCTCTGTTTTCGACGCAGACGCAGCTTTCGTTACTTTGTGTGTGTGTGTGTTTGTGTGACTTTTGCATATATTGACTGCAAATAAATTTTCGCTTGATTTGCTTTTGCCCCCTGTCCGTTCTACCGCCCGCATGAATGTGCCTGTGTGAGTGTGGAAGTGGAAGCAAAGGGAAACGGGGAAGACTGTACCGCGGGCCGTTTGAATATTTCGCGTAAACATAAACACCGCAAACAAACTGTTGCTCTCGCTGGTTATTATTATGATTGTTGCCATGTCTCAACGTTGTCTCTGCTTGCAGGTGATGATATCTGCATATATGTATATATCTGCCGGATAAATATATCTTCAAGTCCGCTCCTGGCGAGCAATATTCGGGCCAAAAAGAACGCTACATGAGGTAAGTGAAGTGATTTCAATTGCTTTCACATCTCACATCCGTGCATACAGGGTGACTTTGTTTGTTTGTTTGGCCAAACCCGAAAAGGGGTTATTCAACCCCAATTATTACATGGAATAAACGTTATTGTGCCATATGGGTCATTGTTTGTATATAATCGGGTTTCCCCATAGTTTATAATCCTTTCGACATAGGGGAATATGCTTTTAATTCTCTGGAAACTATACTATATTTTGCTTATATTATAATCGAGCCAATTGAAATGGAATACTTTAATGGTACATCAGTAACAGTTCCTTGAACTTCGTTGTAAGTTACAACTTGTAACCCTTTATTTATTTTAAAAATCAGTACATAAAAAAAAGTATACGATAATAGAACACTTTAAAATAAAATATGAAAGCTTCTTATAAACCCCTAAAATTTATTATCGCTACACTAGGATTCCCAACATTTTAAAAACTAGTTTTTTGTAAATTTAGGTTGCAAGTTTTATATGTTATTAATAAAGTAATTTAAATGTAACAAGGTACGTGATTCGAATAATAAAAAAGTTGCTAAGCTGTATGTATAATATGGTTTGCAATAAATAATCAGATTGGGAAAAGATCTTAAACAAATTTTAATTTTTTAAAAATTGATTTATAATTTTCTAAAATGTTAAAAAGAAGTTTTAGGATCCAAAAAGTCTTTGAAAATCGATTACCTTAAAGGTAATACCTTTTGAATATTACATTAATGTTTATTTTATGTACAAATTAATTCATTTTAGGCTCTTTTTTATATAAATTTATACCATACTAAAACTTGTTTATATTTGATAATAGGAAATAGAATAGTTCCGTCCAGAAATTTGATTTCGTCTCGAATCAAGCTTGCGGTTTTGAATACTTTATTTTTCTGTATTGCGATGCTGGTAGTGTTACAGTTGCTTAATTGGTGGGCGGTAGTTTGAGTGGGGGGGATGGGTGGATCACCCTGTTTGTAGATTGGGCCATTTGTCTTGTGTTTTGTGCTTGGCTTCATCAGCACTTTACATGCCGAACCCGCCCACTTTTTTCATAGTTTTTTCTGATGCCCGGGCTCCACTCACACACACCAGCACCCAAAAGCACACACAGTGCGTGCAGAAGAGATATGTATATATTTGCACACACATAGTCATTCCTACCTCACCACATTAAAAGTGGCGCCCTTTTCAGTGTCCTTTTCTCCTGCTCCGCTCTCATCTCTCATCACTGTGTGTGTTTTGCTGAATTATTTGCGCCGAGGAAGAGGCAAGAGAGAAGCGAAAGAGTGAGAGCGCGGTGCTTAGCTGTAAGCTGTAACTGTAAATCGCTTAGCAAAAGGACAAAACCAGGACCTATGCAAACACTCCCCTCCTCTCCCGCTCATGCGCGCTTTCCCTCGATTACTTCCCTCCTCTCTCTCTATTGTCCATCTCCATCTTTAATTCGCAGCTCAGTTTTTCTTGCACTCACACCAATGCACACACTTACGCGTTGTCTTTAATCGATTTGTACTTCTTGATATTTACATCGGCTCCCTCCCCCAGTCTCTCATGCTTGTTTGCCTGCCCCTCTCTTTGCTTTCTCTCGCTCTCTCTCTGTCTCTTGGTGTTTCTATCAAAACGCTTGCATACTCTGATTGGATATCTAAATCCTGGATCCTGCCCCTCCCTTGCTTTTTCTCTGCTTCAAATCCCAGCTCCACTCCCTTTTTTGTGTCCCTTGTCATTCGTTGCTGCCTTTTGCCATTTACAATTTATATAAAGTTATTTCATTGTGCTGCCTGCCTCTCCTTCTTCCGCCTCTTCTACCTCCTCCTTCTGCTCCTCTTTTTCTGCTGCTGCTGCTGATGAAGACATAGCAATATGGGTGTGTGTGTGTGTGTG